>JAUMJK010001963.1:0-57338 GCA_033558105.1 Coccyzus lansbergi | reverse complement strand
CCTCTATGAGGTCTGCCTCCCAGGCGAGGTTGCCTCTATGAGGTCTGCCTCTATGAGGTCTGCCTCTATGAGGTCTGCCTCCCAGGCGAGGTCTGCCTCTATGAGGTCTGCCTCTATGAGGTCTGCCTCTAGGAGGTCTGCCTCCAGGCGAGGTCTGCCTCTATGAGGTCTGCCTCCCAGGCGAGGTCTGCCTCTATGAGGTCTGCCTCCCAGGCGAGGTCTGCCTCTATGAGGTCTGCCTCCCAGGCGAGGTCTGCCTCTATGAGGTCTGCCTCCCAGGCGAGGTCTGCCTCTATGAGGTCTGCCTCCCAGGCGAGGTCTGCCTCTATGAGGTCTGCCTCCCAGGCGAGGTCTGCCTCTATGAGGTCTGCCTCTATGAGGTCTGCCTCCCAGGCGAGGTCTGCCTCTATGAGGTCTGCCTCCCAGGCGAGGTCTGCCTCTATGAGGTCTGCCTCCCAGGCGAGGTCTGCCTCTATGAGGTCTGCCTCCCAGGCGAGGTCTGCCTCTATGAGGTCTGCCTCCCAGGCGAGGTCTGCCTCTATGAGGTCTGCCTCCCAGGCGAGGTCTGCCTCTATGAGGTCTGCCTCCCAGGCGAGGTCTGCCTCTATGAGGTCTGCCTCCCAGGCGAGGTCTGCCTCTATGAGGTCTGCCTCTATGAGGTCTGCCTCTATGAGGTCTGCCTCCCAGGCGAGGTCTGCCTCTATGAGGTCTGCCTCCCAGGCGAGGTCTGCCTCTATGAGGTCGGCCTCCCAGGCGAGGTCTGCCTCTATGAGGTCGGCCTCCCAGGCGAGGTCTGCCTCTATGAGGTCGGCCTCCCAGGCGAGGTCTGCCTCTATGAGGTCGGCCTCCCAGGCGAGGTCTGCCTCTATGAGGTCGGCCTCCCAGGCGAGGTCTGCCTCTATGAGGTCGGCCTCCCAGGCGAGGTCTGCCTCTATGAGGTCTGCCTCCCAGGCGAGGTCTGCCTCTATGAGGTCTGCCTCCCAGGCGAGGTCTGCCTCTATGAGGTCTGCCTCTATGAGGTCTGCCTCCCAGGCGAAGTCTGCCTCTATGAGGTCTGCCTCCCAGGCGAGGTCTGCCTCCCAGGCGAGGTCTGCCTCCCAGGCGAGGTCTGCCTCTATGAGGTCTGCCTCTATGAGGTCTGCCTCTATGAGGTCTGCCTCCCAGGCGAGGTCTGCCTCTATGAGGTCTGCCTCCCAGGCGAGGTCTGCCTCCCAGGCGAGGTCTGCCTCTCTGAGGTCTGCCTCCCAGGCGAGGTCTGCCTCTATGAGGTCTGCCTCCCAGGCGAGGTCTGCCTCCCAGGCGAGGTCTGCCTCCCAGGCGAGGTCTGCCTCTATGAGGTCTGCCTCCCAGGCGAGGTCTGCCTCTCTGAGGTCTGCCTCCCAGGCGAGGTCTGCCTCTATGAGGTCTGCCTCCCAGGCGAGGTCTGCCTCTATGAGGTCTGCCTCCCAGGCGAGGTCTGCCTCCCAGGCGAGGTCTGCCTCTCTGAGGTCTGCCTCCCAGGCGAGGTCTGCCTCTCTGAGGTCTGCCTCCCAGGCGAGGTCTGCCTCTCTGAGGTCTGCCTCCCAGGCGAGGTCTGCCTCTCTGAGGTCTGCCTCCCAGGCGAGGTCTGCCTCTCTGAGGTCTGCCTCCCAGGCGAGGTCTGCCTCTCTGAGGTCTGCCTCCCAGGCGAGGTCTGCCTCTCTGAGGTCTGCCTCCCAGGCGAGGTCTGCCTCTATGAGGTCTGCCTCCCAGGCGAGGTCTGCCTCTATGAGGTCTGCCTCCCAGGCGAGGTCTGCCTCTATGAGGTCTGCCTCCCAGGCGAGGTCTGCCTCTATGAGGTCTGCCTCCCAGGCGAGGTCTGCCTCTATGAGGTCTGCCTCCCAGGCGAGGTCTGCCTCCCAGGCGAGGTCTGCCTCTATGAGGTCTGCCTCTATGAGGTCTGCCTCCCAGGCGAGGTCTGCCTCTATGAGGTCTGCCTCCCAGGCGAGGTCTGCCTCTATGAGGTCTGCCTCCCAGGCGAGGTCTGCCTCTATGAGGTCTGCCTCCCAGGCGAGGTCTCCCTCTATGAGGTCTGCCTCCCAGGCGAGGTCTGCCTCTATGAGGTCTGCCTCTATGAGGTCTGCCTCTATGAGGTCTGCCTCCCAGGCGAGGTCTGCCTCTATGAGGTCTGCCTCCCAGGCGAGGTCTGCCTCTATGAGGTCTGCCTCTATGAGGTCTGCCTCTATGAGGTCTGCCTCCCAGGCGAGGTCTGCCTCTATGAGGTCTGCCTCCCAGGCGAGGTCTGCCTCTATGAGGTCTGCCTCCCAGGCGAGGTCTGCCTCTATGAGGTCTGCCTCCCAGGCGAGGTCTGCCTCTATGAGGTCTGCCTCCCAGGCGAGGTCTGCCTCTATGAGGTCTGCCTCCCAGGCGAGGTCTGCCTCTATGAGGTCTGCCTCCCAGGCGACGTCTGCCTCTATGAGGTCTGCCTCTATGAGGTCTGCCTCCCAGGCGACGTCTGCCTCTATGAGGTCTGCCTCCCAGGCGACGTCTGCCTCTATGAGGTCTGCCTCCCAGGCGAGGTCTGCCTCTATGAGGTCTGCCTCCCAGGCGAGGTCTGCCTCTATGAGGTCTGCCTCCCAGGCGAGGTCTGCCTCTATGAGGTCTGCCTCCCAGGCGAGGTCTGCCTCTATGAGGTCTGCCTCCCAGGCGAGGTCTGCCTCTATGAGGTCTGCCTCCCAGGCGAGGTCTGCCTCTATGAGGTCTGCCTCTATGAGGTCTGCCTCCCAGGCGAGGTCTGCCTCTATGAGGTCTGCCTCTATGAGGTCTGCCTCCCAGGCGAGGTCTGCCTCTATGAGGTCTGCCTCCCAGGCGAGGTCTGCCTCTATGAGGTCTGCCTCCCAGGCGACGTCTGCCTCTATGAGGTCTGCCTCCCAGGCGACGTCTGCCTCTATGAGGTCTGCCTCCCAGGCGAGGTCTGCCTCTATGAGGTCTGCCTCCCAGGCGAGGTCTGCCTCTATGAGGTCTGCCTCCCAGGCGAGGTCTGCCTCTATGAGGTCTGCCTCCCAGGCGAGGTCTGCCTCTATGAGGTCTGCCTCCCAGGCGAGGTCTGCCTCTATGAGGTCTGCCTCTATGAGGTCTGCCTCCCAGGCGAGGTCTGCCTCCCAGGCGAGGTCTGCCTCCCAGGCGACGTCTGCCTCTATGAGGTCTGCCTCCCAGGCGACGTCTGCCTCTATGAGGTCTGCCTCCCGGGCGACGTCTGCCTCTATGAGGTCTGCCTCCCGGGCGACGTCTGCCTCTATGAGGTCTGCCTCCAGGCGACGTCTGCCTCTATGAGGTCTGCCTCCCAGGCGACGTCTGCCTCTATGAGGTCTGCCTCCCAGGCGACGTCTGCCTCTATGAGGTCTGCCTCCCAGGCGACGTCTGCCTCTATGAGGTCTGCCTCTATGAGGTCTGTCTCCCAGGCGACGTCTGCCTCTATGAGGTCTGCCTCCCAGGCGACGTCTGCCTCTATGAGGTCTGCCTCCCAGGCGACGTCTGCCTCTTTGAGGTCTGCCTCCCAGGCGACGTCTGCCTCTATGAGGTCTGCCTCCCAGGCGACGTCTGCCTCTATGAGGTCTGCCTCCCAGGCGACGTCTGCCTCTATGAGGTCTGCCTCCCAGGAGACGTCTGCCTCTATGAGGTCTGCCTCCCAGGCGACGTCTGCCTCTATGAGGTCTGCCTCCCAGGCGACGTCTGCCTCTATGAGTTCTGCCTCCCAGGCGACGTCTGCCTCTATGAGGTCTGCCTCCCAGGCGACGTCTGCCTCTATGAGGTCTGCCTCCCAGGCGACGTCTGCCTCTATGAGGTCTGCCTCCCAGGCGACGTCTGCCTCTATGAGGTCTGCCTCCCAGGCGACGTCTGCCTCTATGAGGTCTGCCTCTATGAGGTCTGCCTCTATGAGGTCTGCCTCTATGAGGTCTGCCTCCCAGGCGACGTCTGCCTCTATGAGGTCTGCCTCTATGAGGTCTGCCTCTATGAGGTCTGCCTCCCAGGCGACGTCTGCCTCTATGAGGTCTGCCTCCCAGGCGACGTCTGCCTCTATGAGGTCTGCCTCCCAGGCGACGTCTGCCTCTATGAGGTCTGCCTCCCAGGCGACGTCTGCCTCTATGAGGTCTGCCTCCCAGGCGACGTCTGCCTCTATGAGGTCTGCCTCCCAGGCGACGTCTGCCTCTATGAGGTCTGCCTCTATGAGGTCTGCCTCTATGAGGTCTGCCTCCCAGGCGACGTCTGCCTCTATGAGGTCTGCCTCCCAGGCGACGTCTGCCTCTATGAGGTCTGCCTCCCAGGCGACGTCTGCCTCTATGAGGTCTGCCTCCCAGGCGACGTCTGCCTCTATGAGGTCTGCCTCCCAGGCGACGTCTGCCTCTATGAGGTCTGCCTCCCAGGCGACGTCTGCCTCTATGAGGTCTGCCTCCCAGGCGACGTCTGCCTCTATGAGGTCTGCCTCCCAGGCGACGTCTGCCTCTATGAGGTCTGCCTCCCAGGCGACGTCTGCCTCTATGAGGTCTGCCTCCCAGGCGACGTCTGCCTCTATGAGGTCTGCCTCCCAGGCGACGTCTGCCTCTATGAGGTCTGCCTCCCAGGCGACGTCTGCCTCTATGAGGTCTGCCTCCCAGGCGACGTCTGCCTCTATGAGGTCTGCCTCCCAGGCGACGTCTGCCTCTATGATGTCTGCCTCCCAGGCGACGTCTGCCTCTATGAGGTCTGCCTCCCAGGCGACGTCTGCCTCTATGAGGTCTGCCTCCCAGGCGACGTCTGCCTCTATGAGGTCTGCCTCTATGAGGTCTGCCTCCCAGGCGACGTCTGCCTCTATGAGGTCTGCCTCTATGAGGTCTGCCTCTATGAGGTCTGCCTCCCAGGCGACGTCTGCCTCTATGAGGTCTGCCTCCCAGGCGACGTCTGCCTCTATGAGGTCTGCCTCCCAGGCGACGTCTGCCTCTATGAGGTCTGCCTCCCAGGCGACGTCTGCCTCTATGAGGTCTGCCTCCCAGGCGACGTCTGCCTCTATGAGGTCTGCCTCCCAGGCGACGTCTGCCTCTATGAGGTCTGCCTCTATGAGGTCTGCCTCTATGAGGTCTGCCTCCCAGGCGACGTCTGCCTCTATGAGGTCTGCCTCTATGAGGTCTGCCTCTATGAGGTCTGCCTCCCAGGCGACGTCTGCCTCTATGAGGTCTGCCTCCCAGGCGACGTCTGCCTCTATGAGGTCTGCCTCCCAGGCGACGTCTGCCTCTATGAGGTCTGCCTCCCAGGCGACGTCTGCCTCTATGAGGTCTGCCTCCCAGGCGACGTCTGCCTCTATGAGGTCTGCCTCCCAGGCGACGTCTGCCTCTATGAGGTCTGCCTCTATGAGGTCTGCCTCTATGAGGTCTGCCTCCCAGGCGACGTCTGCCTCTATGAGGTCTGCCTCTATGAGGTCTGCCTCTATGAGGTCTGCCTCCCAGGCGACGTCTGCCTCTATGAGGTCTGCCTCCCAGGCGACGTCTGCCTCTATGAGGTCTGCCTCTATGAGGTCTGCCTCTATGAGGTCTGCCTCCCAGGCGACGTCTGCCTCTATGAGGTCTGCCTCCCAGGCGACGTCTGCCTCTATGAGGTCTGCCTCCCAGGCGACGTCTGCCTCTATGAGGTCTGCCTCCCAGGCGACGTCTGCCTCTATGAGGTCTGCCTCCCAGGCGACGTCTGCCTCTATGAGGTCTGCCTCCCAGGCGACGTCTGCCTCTATGAGGTCTGCCTCCCAGGCGACGTCTGCCTCTATGAGGTCTGCCTCCCAGGCGACGTCTGCCTCTATGAGGTCTGCCTCCCAGGCGACGTCTGCCTCTATGAGGTCTGCCTCCCAGGCGACGTCTGCCTCTATGAGGTCTGCCTCTATGAGGTCTGCCTCCCAGGCGACGTCTGCCTCTATGAGGTCTGCCTCTATGAGGTCTGCCTCCCAGGCGACGTCTGCCTCTATGAGGTCTGCCTCTATGAGGTCTGCCTCCCAGGCGACGTCTGCCTCTATGAGGTCTGCCTCTATGAGGTCTGCCTCCCAGGCGACGTCTGCCTCTATGAGGTCTGCCTCTATGAGGTCTGCCTCCCAGGCGACGTCTGCCTCTATGAGGTCTGCCTCTATGAGGTCTGCCTCCCAGGCGACGTCTGCCTCTATGAGGTCTGCCTCTATGAGGTCTGCCTCCCAGGCGACGTCTGCCTCTATGAGGTCTGCCTCCCAGGCGACGTCTGCCTCTATGAGGTCTGCCTCCCAGGCGAAGTCTGCCTCTATGAGGTCTGCCTCTATGAGGTCTGCCTCCCAGGCGACGTCTGCCTCTATGAGGTCTGCCTCCCAGGCGACGTCTGCCTCTATGAGGTCTGCCTCTATGAGGTCTGCCTCCCAGGCGACGTCTGCCTCTATGAGGTCTGCCTCTATGAGGTCTGCCTCTATGACGTCTGCCTCCCAGGCGTCGTCTGCCTCTATGAGGTCTGCCTCTATGAGGTCTGCCTCCCAGGCGACGTCTGCCTCTATGAGGTCTGCCTCTATGAGGTCTGCCTCTATGAGGTCTGCCTCCCAGGCGACGTCTGCCTCTATGAGGTCTGCCTCTATGAGGTCTGCCTCCCAGGCGACGACTGCCTCTATGAGGTCTGCCTCTATGAGGTCTGCCTCCCAGGCGACGTCTGCCTCTATGAGGTCTGCCTCTATGAGGTCTGCCTCCCAGGCGACGTCTGCCTCTATGAGGTCTGCCTCTATGAGGTCTGCCTCCCAGGCGACGTCTGCCTCTATGAGGTCTGCCTCCCAGGCGACGTCTGCCTCTATGAGGTCTGCCTCTATGAGGTCTTCCTCTATGAGGTCTGCCTCCCAGGCGACGTCTGCCTCTATGAGGTCTGCCTCTATGAGGTCTGCCTCCCAGGCGACGTCTGCCTCTATGAGGTCTGCCTCTATGAGGTCTGCCTCCCAGGCGACGTCTGCCTCTATGAGGTCTGCCTCTATGAGGTCTGCCTCCCAGGCGACGTCTGCCTCTATGAGGTCTGCCTCTATGAGGTCTGCCTCCCAGGCGACGTCTGCCTCTATGAGGTCTGCCTCTATGAGGTCTGCCTCCCAGGCGACGTCTGCCTCTATGAGGTCTGCCTCTATGAGGTCTGCCTCTATGAGGTCTGCCTCCCAGGCGACGTCTGCCTCTATGAGGTCTGCCTCTATGAGGTCTGCCTCCCAGGCGACGTCTGCCTCTATGAGGTCTGCCTCTATGAGGTCTGCCTCCCAGGCGACGTCTGCCTGTATGAGGTCTGCCTCTATGAGGTCTGCCTCCCAGGCGACGTCTGCCTCTATGAGGTCTGCCTCCCAGGCGACGTCTGCCTCTATGAGGTCTGCCTCTATGAGGTCTGCCTCCCAGGCAACGTCTACCTCTATGAGGTCTGCCTCTCTGAGGTCTGCCTCCCAGGCGACGTCTGCCTCTATGAGGTCTGCCTCTATGAGGTCTGCCTCCCAGGCGACGTCTGCCTCTATGAGGTCTGCCTCCCAGGCGACGTCTGCCTCTATGAGGTCTGCCTCTATGAGGTCTGCCTCTATGAGGTCTGCCTCCCAGGCGACGTCTGCCTCTATGAGGTCTGCCTCTATGAGGTCTGCCTCCCAGGCGACGTCTGCCTCTATGAGGTCTGCCTCTATGAGGTCTGCCTCTATGAGGTCTGCCTCCCAGGCGACGTCTGCCTCTATGAGGTCTGCTTCTATGAGGTCGGCCTCTATGAGGTCTGCCTCGATGAGGTCGGCCTCTATGAGGTCTGCCTCCCAGGCGACGTCTGCCTCTATGAGGTCTGCCTCTATGAGGTCTGCCTCCCAGGCGACGTCTGCCTCTATGAGGTCTGCCTCTATGAGGTCTGCCTCCCAGGCGACGTCTGCCTCTATGAGGTCTGCCTCTATGAGGTCTGCCTCTATGAGGTCTGCCTCCCAGGCGACGTCTGCCTCTATGAGGTCTGCCTCTATGAGGTCTGCCTCTATGAGGTCTGCCTCCCAGGCGACGTCTGCCTCTATGAGGTCTGCCTCTATGAGGTCTGCCTCTATGAGGTCTGCCTCCCAGGCGACGTCTGCCTCTATGAGGTCTGCCTCTATGAGGTCTGCCTCCCAGGCGACGTCTGCCTCTATGAGGTCTGCCTCTATGAGGTCTGCCTCCCAGGCGACGTCTGCCTCTATGAGGTCTGCTTCTATGAGGTCGGCCTCTATGAGGTCTGCCTCGATGAGGTCGGCCTCTATGAGGTCTGCCTCCCAGGCAACGTCTGCCTCTATGAGGTCTGCCTCTATGAGGTCTGCCTCCCAGGCGACGTCTGCCTCTATGAGGTCTGCCTCTATGAGGTCTGCCTCTATGAGGTCTGCCTCCCAGGCGACGTCTGCCTCTATGAGGTCTGCCTCTATGAGGTCTGCCTCTATGAGGTCTGCCTCCCAGGCGACGTCTGCCTCTATGAGGTCTGCCTACCAGGCGACGTCTGCCTCTATGAGGTCTGCCTCTATGAGGTCTGCCTCTATGAGGTCTGCCTCCCAGGCGACGTCTGCCTCTATGAGGTCTGCCTCTATGAGGTCTGCCTCTATGAGGTCTGCCTCCCAGGCGACGTCTGCCTCTATGAGGTCTGCCTCTATGAGGTCTGCCTCCCAGGCGACGTCTGCCTCTATGAGGTCTGCCTCTATGAGGTCTGCCTCCCAGGCAACGTCTGCCTCTATGAGGTCTGCCTCTATGAGGTCTGCCTCTATGAGGTCTGCCTCCCAGGCGACGTCTGCCTCTATGAGGTCTGACTCTATGAGGTCTGCCTCTATGAGTTCTGCCTCCCAGGCGACGTCTGCCTCCCAGGCGACGTCTGCCTCTATGAGGTCTGCCTCTATGAGGTCTGCCTCCCAGGCGACGTCTGCCTCTATGAGGTCTTCCTCTATGAGGTCTGCCTCTATGAGGTCTGCCTCCCAGGCGAGGTCTGCCTCCCAGGCGAGGTCTGCCTCTATGAGGTCTGCCTCCCAGGCGACGTCTGCCTCTATGAGGTCTACCTCCCAGGCGACGTCTGCCTCTATGAGGTCTGCCTACCAGGCGACGTCTGCCTCTATGAGGTCTGCCTCCCAGGCGACGTCTGCCTCTATGAGGTCTGCCTCCCAGGCGACGTCTGCCTCTATGAGGTCTGCCTCTATGAGGTCTGCCTCCCAGGCGAGTTCTGCCTCTCTGAGGTCTGCCTCCCAGGCGACGTCTGCCTCTATGAGGTCTGCCTCTATGAGGTCTGCCTCCCAGGCGACGTCTGCCTCTATGAGGTCTGCCTCTATGAGGTCTGCCTCCCAGGCGAGGTCTGCCTCTATGAGTTCTGCCTCCCAGGCGACGTCTGCCTCTATGAGGTCTGCCTCCCAGGCAACGTCTGCCTCTATGAGGTCTGCCTCTATGAGGTCTGCCTCTATGAGGTCTGCCTCCCAGGCGAGGTCTGCCTCCCAGGCGAGGTCTGCCTCTATGAGGTCTGCCTCCCAGGCGACGTCTGCCTCTATGAGGTCTGCCTCCCAGGCGACGTCTGCCTCTATGAGGTCTGCCTCTATGAGGTCTACCTCACAGGCGACGTCTGCCTCTATGAGGTCTGCCTCTATGAGGTCTGCCTCTATGAGGTCTGCCTCCCAGGCGACGTCTGCCTCTATGAGGTCTGCCTCTATGAGGTCTGCCTCCCAGGCGACGTCTGCCTCTATGAGGTCTGCCTCTATGAGGTCTGCCTCTATGAGGTCTGCCTCCCAGGCGACGTCTGCCTCTATGAGGTCTGCCTCTATGAGGTCTGCCTCTATGAGGTCTGCCTCCCAGGCGACGTCTGCCTCTATGAGGTCTGCCTCTATGAGGTCTGCCTCTCAGGCGACGTCTGCCTCTATGAGGTCTGCCTCTATGAGGTCTGCCTCCCAGGCGACGTCTGCCTCTATGAGGTCTGCCTCCCAGTCGACGTCTGCCTCTATGAGGTCTGCCTCTATGAGGTCTGCCTCCCAGGCGACGTCTGCCTCTATGAGGTCTGCCTCTATGAGGTCTGCCTCCCAGGCGACGTCTGCCTCTATGAGGTCTGCCTCTATGAGGTCTGCCTCCCAGGCGACGTCTGCCTCTATAAGGTCTGCCTCTATGAGGTCTGCCTCCCAGGCGACGTCTGCCTCTATGAGGTCTGCCTCTATGAGGTCTGCCTCCCAGGCGACGTCTGCCTCTATGAGGTCTGCCTCCCAGGCGACGTCTGCCTCTATGAGGTCTGCCTCCCAGGCGACGTCTGCCTCTATGAGGTCTGCCTCTATGAGGTCTGCCTCTATGAGGTCTGCCTCCCAGGCGACGTCTGCCTCTATGAGGTCTGCCTCTATGAGGTCTGCCTCTATGAGGTCTGCCTCCCAGGCGACGTCTACCTCTATGAGGTCTACCTCTATGATGTCTGCCTCCCAGGCGACGTCTGCCTCTATGAGGTCTGCCTCTATGATGTCTGCCTCCCAGGCGACGTCTGCCTCTATGAGGTCTGCCTCTATGAGGTCTGCCTCCCAGGCGACGTCTGCCTCTATGAGGTCTGCCTCTATGAGGTCTGCCTCCCAGGCGACGTCTGCCTCTATGAGGTCTGCCTCCCAGGCGACGTCTGCCTTTATGAGGTCTGCCTCCCAGGCGACGTCTGCCTCTATGAGGTCTGCATCCCAGGCGACGTCTGCCTCTATGAGGTCTGCCTCTATGAGGTCTGCCTCCCAGGCGACGTCTGCCTCTATGAGGTCTGCTCCCAGGCGACGTCTGCCTCTATGAGGTCTGCCTCCCAGGCGACGTCTGCCTCTATGAGGTCTGCCTCTATGAGGTCTGCCTCTATGAGGTCTACCTCTACGAGGTCTGCCTCTACGAGTTCTGCCTCTATGAGGTCTGCCTACCAGGCGAGGTCTGCCTCTATGAGGTCTGCCTCCCAGGCGAGGTCTGCCTCTATGAGGTCTGCCTCTATGAGGTCTGCCTCTACGAGGTCTGCCTCTATGAGGTCTGCCTCCCAGGCGAGGTCTGCCTCCCAGGCGAGGTCTGCCTCCATGCGGTCTGCCTCCCAGGCGACGTCTGCCTCTATGAGGTCTGCCTCCATGAGGTCTGCCTCCCTGGCGAGGTCTGCCTCCATGAGGTCTGCCTCCCAGGCTAGGTCTGCCTCCATGAGGTCTGCCTCCCAGGCGAGGTCTGCCTCCATGAGGTCTGCCTCCATGAGGTCTGCCTCCCAGGCGACGTCTGCCTCCATGAGGTCTGCCTCCCAGGCGACGTCTGCCTCTATGAGGTCTGCCTCCCAGGCGACGTCTGCCTCTATGAGGTCTGCCTCCCAGGCGAGGTCTGCCTCTATGAGGTCTGCCTCCCAGGCGACGTCTGCCTCTATGAGGTCTGCCTCCATGAGGTCTGCCTCCATGAGGTCTGCCTCCCAGGCGAGGTCTGCCTCCCAGGCGAAGTCTGCCTCCATGAGGTCTGCCTCCATGAGGTCTGCCTCCCAGGCGAGGTCTGCCTCTATGAGGTCTGCCTCTATGAGGTCTGCCTCCCAGACGACGTCTGCCTCTATGAGGTCTGCCTCCATGAGGTCTGCCTCCATGAGGTCTGCCTCCCAGGCGAGGTCTGCCTCTATGAGTTCTGCCTCTATGAGGTCTGCCTCTATGAGGTCTGCCTCCCAGGCGACGTCTGCCTCTATGAGGTCTGCCTCTATGAGGTCTGCCTCTATGATGTCTGCCTCCCAGGCGACGTCTGCCTCTATGAGGTCTGCCTCTATGAGGTCTGCCTCTATGCGGTCTGCCTCTATGAGGTCTGCCTCCCAGGCGACGTCTGCCTCTATGAGGTCTGCCTCTATGAGGTCTGCCTCTATGATGTCTGCCTCCCAGGCGACGTCTGCCTCTATGAGGTCTGCCTCTATGAGTTCTGCCTCTATGAGGTCTGCCTCTATGAGGTCTGCCTCCCAGGCGACGTCTGCCTCTATGAGGTCTGCCTCTATGAGGTCTGCCTCCCAGGCGACGTCTGCCTCTATGAGGTCTGCCTCTATGAGGTCTGCCTCCCAGGCGACGTCTGCCTCTATGAGGTCTGCCTCTATGAGGTCTGCCTCCCAGGCGACGTCTGCCTCTATGAGGTCTGCCTCTATGAGGTCTGCCTCCCAGGCGACGTCTGCCTCTATGAGGTCTGCCTCTATGAGGTCTGCCTCCCAGGCGACGTCTGCCTCTATGAGGTCTGCCTCCCAGTCGACGTCTGCCTCTATGAGGTCTGCCTCTATGAGGTCTGCCTCCCAGGCGACGTCTGCCTCTATGAGGTCTGCCTCTATGAGGTCTGCCTCCCAGGCGACGTCTGCCTCTATGAGGTCTGCCTCTATGAGGTCTGCCTCCCAGGCGACGTCTGCCTCTATGAGCTCTGCCTCTATGAGGTCTGCCTCCCAGGCGACGTCTGCCTCTATGAGGTCTGCCTCTATGAGGTCTGCCTCCCAGGCGACGTCTGCCTCTATGAGCTCTGCCTCTATGAGGTCTGCCTCCCAGGCGACGTCTGCCTCTATGAGGTCTGCCTCTATGAGGTCTGCCTCTATGAGGTCTGCCTCCCAGGCGACATCTGCCTCTATGAGGTCTGCCTCTATGAGGTCTGCCTCCCAGGCGACGTCTGCCTCTATGAGGTCTGCGTCTATGAGGTCTGCCTCCCAGGCGACGTCTGCCTCTATGAGGTCTGCCTCTATGAGGTCAGCCTCCCAGGCGACGTCTGCCTCTATGAGGTCTGCCTGTATGAGGTCTGCCTCCCAGGCGACGTCTGCCTCTATGAGGTCTGCCTCCCAGGCGACGTCTGCCTCTATGAGGTCTGCCTCTATGAGGTCTGCCTCCCAGGCGACGTCTGCCTCTATGAGGTCTGCCTCTATGAGGTCTGCCTCCCAGGCGACGTCTGCCTCTATGAGGTCTGCCTCTATGAGGTCTGCCTCTATGAGGTCTGCCTCCCAGGCGAGGTCTGCCTCTATGAGGTCTGCCTCCCAGGCGAGGTCTGCGTCTATGACGTCTGCCTCTATGAGGTCTGCCTCCCAGGCGAGGTCTGCCTCTATGAGGTCTGCCTCTATGAGGTCTGCCTCTATGAGGTCTTCCTCCCAGGCGACGTCTGCCTCTATGAGGTCTGCCTCTATGAGGTCTGCCTCCCAGGCGACGTCTGCCTCTATGAGGTCTGCCTCCCAGGCGACGTCTGCTTCTATGAGGTCTGCCTCCCAGGCGACGTCTGCCTCTATGAGGTCTGCCTCTATGAGGTCTGCCTCTATGAGGTCTGCCTCCCAGGCGAGGTCTGCCTCTATCAGGTCTGCCTCCCAGGCGACGTCTGCCTCTATCAGGTCTGCCTCCCAGGCGACGTCTGCCTCTATGAGGTCTGCCTCCCAGGCGACGTCTGCCTCTATGAGGTCTGCCTATATGAGGTCTTCCTCTATGAGGTCTGCCTCCCAGGCGACGTCTGCCTCTATGAGGTCTGCCTCTATGAGGTCTGCCTCTATGAGGTCTGCCTCCCTGGCGACGTCTGCCTCTATGAGGTCTGCCTCCCAGGCGACGTCTGCCTCTATGAGGTCTGCCTCCCAGGCGACGTCTGCCTCTATGAGGTCTGCCTCTATGAGGTCTGCCTCCCAGGCGACGTCTGCCTCTATGAGGTCTGCCTCCCAGGCGACGTCTGCCTCTATGAGGTCTGCCTCCCAGGCGACGTCTGCCTCTATGAGGTCTGCCTCCCAGGCGACGTCTGCCTCTATGAGGTCTGCCTCCCAGGCGACGTCTGCCTCTATGAGGTCTGCCTCCCAGGCGACGTCTGCCTCTATGAGGTCTTCCTCTATGAGGTCTGCCTCCCAGGCGACGTCTGCCTCTATGAGGTCTGCCTCTATGAGGTCTGCCTCCCAGGCGACGTCTGCCTCTATGAGGTCTGCCTCTATGAGGTCTGCCTCCCAGGCGACGTCTGCCTCTATGAGGTCTGCCTCCCAGGCGAGGTCTGCCTCCCAGGCGAAGTCTGCCTCTATGAGGTCTGCCTCCCAGGCGACGTCTGCCTCTATGAGCTCTGCCTCTATGAGGTCTGCCTCCCAGGCGACGTCTGCCTCTATGAGGTCTGCCTCTATGAGGTCTGCCTCCCCGGCGACCTCTGCCTCTATGAGGTCTGCCTCTGTGAGGTCTGCCTCCGAGGCGACGTCTGCCTCTATGAGGTCTGCCTCCCAGGCGACGTCTGCCTCTATGAGCTCTGCCTCTATGAGGTCTGCCTCCCAGGCGACGTCTGCCTCTATGAGGTCTGCCTGTATGAGGTCTGCCTCCCAGGCGACGTCTGCCTCTATGAGGTCTGCCTCTATGAGGTCTGCCTCTATGAGGTCTGCCTCCCAGGCGACGTCTGCCTCTATGAGGTCTGCCTCTATGAGGTCTGCCTCCCAGGCGACGTCTGCCTCTATGAGGTCTGCCTCTATGAGGTCTGCCTCTATGAGGTCTGCCTCCCAGGCGACGTCTGCCTCTATGAGGTCTGCCTCTATGAGGTCTGCCTCCCAGGCGACGTCTGCGTCTATGAGGTCTGCCTCTATGAGGTCTGCCTCCCAGGCGACGTCTGCCTCTATGAGGTCTGCCTCTATGAGGTCTGCCTCTATGAGGTCTGCCTCCCAGGCGAGGTCTGCCTCTATGAGGTCTGCCTCTATGAGGTCTGCCTCCCAGGCGACGTCTGCCTCTATGAGGTCTGCCTCTATGAGGTCTTCCTCCCAGGCGACGTCTGCCTCTATGAGGTCTGCCTCCCAAGCGACGTCTGCCTCTATGAGGTCTGCCTCTATGAGGTCTGCCTCCCAGGCGACGTCTGCCTCTATGAGGTCTGCCTCTATGAGGTCTGCCTCTATGAGGTCTGCCTCCCAGGCGAGGTCTGCCTCTATGAGGTCTGCCTCCCAGGCGAGGTCTGCGTCTATGAGGTCTGCCTCTATGAGGTCTGCCTCCCAGGCGAGGTCTGCCTCTATGAGGTCTGCCTCTATGAGGTCTGCCTCTATGAGGTCTGCCTCCCAGGCGACGTCTGCCTCTATGAGGTCTGCCTCTATGAGGTCTGCCTCCCAGGCGACATCTGCCTCTATGAGGTCTGCCTCCCAGGCGACGTCTGCCTCTATGAGGTCTGCCTCCCAGGCGACGTCTGCCTCTATGAGGTCTGCCTCTATGAGGTCTGCCTCCCAGGGGACGTCTGCCTCTATGAGGTCTGCCTCCCAGGCGACGTCTGCCTCTATGAGGTCTGCCTCTATGAGGTCTGCCTCTATGAGGTCTGCCTCCCAGGCGAGGTCTGCCTCTATGAGGTCTGCCTCCCAGGCGAGGTCTGCGTCTATGAGGTCTGCCTCTATGAGGTCTGCCTCCCAGGCGAGGTCTGCCTCTATGAGGTCTGCCTCTATGAGGTCTGCCTCTATGAGGTCTGCCTCCCAGGCGACGTCTGCCTCTATGAGGTCTGCCTCTATGAGGTCTGCCTCCCAGGCGACGTCTGCCTCTATGAGGTCTGCCTCCCAGGCGACGTCTGCCTCTATGAGGTCTGCCTCCCAGGCGACGTCTGCCTCTATGAGGTCTGCCTCTATGAGGTCTGCCTCTATGACGTCTGCCTCCCAGGCGACGTCTGCCTCTATGAGGTCTGCCTCTATGAGGTCTGCCTCCCAGGCGACGTCTGCCTCTATGAGGTCTGCCTCTATGAGGTCTGCCTCTATGAGGTCTGCCTCCCAGGCGACGTCTACCTCTATGAGGTCTGCCTCTATGAGGTCTGCCTCCCAGGCGACGTCTGCCTCTATGAGGTCTGCCTCTATGAGGTCTGCCTCTATGAGGTCTGCCTCCCAGGCGACGTCTGCCTCTATGAGGTCTGCCTCTATGAGGTCTGCCTCTATGAGGTCTGCCTCCCAGGCGACGTCTGCCTCTATGAGGTCTGCCTCCCAGGCGACGTCTGCCTCTATGAGGTCTGCCTCCCAGGCGACGTCTGCCTCTATGAGGTCTGCCTCCCAGGCGACGTCTGCCTCTATGAGGTCTGCCTCCCAGGCGACGTCTGCCTCTATGAGGTCTGCCTCCCAGGCGACGTCTGCCTCTATGAGTTCTGCCTCTATGAGTTCTGCCTCTATGAGGTCTGCCTCCCAGGCGACGACTGCCTCTATGAGGTCTGCCTCTATGAGGTCTGCCTCCCAGGCGACGTCTGCCTCTATGAGGTCTGCCTCCCAGGCGACGTCTGCCTCTATGAGGTCTGCCTCCCAAGCGACGTCTGCCTCTATGAGGTCTGCCTCCCAGGCGACGTCTGCCTCTATGAGGTCTCCCTCCCAGGCTACGTCTGCCTCTATGAGGTCTGCCTCCCAGGCGACGTCTGCCTCTATGAGGTCTGCCTCTATGAGGTCTGCCTCTGTGAGGTCTGCCTCCCAGGCGAGGTCTGCATCTATGAGGTCTGCCTCCCAGGCGACTTCTGCCTCTATGAGGTCTGCCTCTATGAGGTCTGCCTCTATGAGGTCTGCCTCCCAGGCGAGGTCTGCCTCTATGAGTTCTGCCTCCCAGGAGACGTCTGCCTCTATGAGGTCTGCCTCTATGAGGTCTGCCTCTATGAGGTCTGCCTCCCAGGCGACGTCTGCCTCTATGAGGACTGCCTCTATGAGGTCTGCCTCTATGAGGTCTGCCTCACAGGCGACGTCTACCTCTATGAGGTCTGCCTCCCAGGCGACGTCTGCCTCTGTGAGGTCTGCCTCTATGAGGTCTGCCTCCCAGGCGACGTCTGCCTCTATGAGGTCTGCCTCTATGAGGTCTGCCTCTATGAGGTCTGCCTCCCAGGCGACGTCTGCCTCTATGAGGTCTGCCTCTATGAGGTCTGCCTCCCAGGCGACGTCTGCCTCTATGAGGTCTGCCTCCCAGGCGACGTCTGCCTCTATGAGGTCAGCCTCCCAGGCGACGTATGCATCTATGAGGTCTGCCTCCCAGGCGAGGTCTGCCTCTATGAGGTCTGCCTCCCAGGCGACGTCTGCCTCTATGAGGTCTGCCTCCCAGGCGAGGTCTGCCTCTATGAGGTCTGCATCCCAGGCGAGGTCTGCCTCTATGAGGTCTGCCTCTATGAGGTCTGCATCCCAGGCGAGGTCTGCCTCTATGAGGTCTGCCTCTATGAGGTCTGCCTCCCAGGCGAGGTCTGCCTCTATGAGGTCTGCCTCTATGAGGTCTGCCTCCCAGGCGACGTCTGCCTCTATGAGGTCTGCCTCTATGAGGTCTTCCTCCCAGGCGACGTCTGCCTCTATGAGGTCTGCCTCCCAAGCGACGTCTGCCTCTATGAGGTCTGCCTCTATGAGGTCTGCCTCCCAGGCGACGTCTGCCTCTATGAGGTCTGCCTCTATGAGGTCTGCCTCTATGAGGTCTGCCTCCCAGGCGAGGTCTGCCTCTATGAGGTCTGCCTCCCAGGCGAGGTCTGCGTCTATGAGGTCTGCCTCTATGAGGTCTGCCTCCCAGGCGAGGTCTGCCTCTATGAGGTCTGCCTCTATGAGGTCTGCCTCTATGAGGTCTGCCTCCCAGGCGACGTCTGCCTCTATGAGGTCTGCCTCTATGAGGTCTGCCTCCCAGGCGACATCTGCCTCTATGAGGTCTGCCTCCCAGGCGACGTCTGCCTCTATGAGGTCTGCCTCCCAGGCGACGTCTGCCTCTATGAGGTCTGCCTCTATGAGGTCTGCCTCCCAGGGGACGTCTGCCTCTATGAGGTCTGCCTCCCAGGCGACGTCTGCCTCTATGAGGTCTGCCTCTATGAGGTCTGCCTCTATGAGGTCTGCCTCCCAGGCGAGGTCTGCCTCTATGAGGTCTGCCTCCCAGGCGAGGTCTGCGTCTATGAGGTCTGCCTCTATGAGGTCTGCCTCCCAGGCGAGGTCTGCCTCTATGAGGTCTGCCTCTATGAGGTCTGCCTCTATGAGGTCTGCCTCCCAGGCGACGTCTGCCTCTATGAGGTCTGCCTCTATGAGGTCTGCCTCCCAGGCGACGTCTGCCTCTATGAGGTCTGCCTCCCAGGCGACGTCTGCCTCTATGAGGTCTGCCTCCCAGGCGACGTCTGCCTCTATGAGGTCTGCCTCTATGAGGTCTGCCTCTATGACGTCTGCCTCCCAGGCGACGTCTGCCTCTATGAGGTCTGCCTCTATGAGGTCTGCCTCCCAGGCGACGTCTGCCTCTATGAGGTCTGCCTCTATGAGGTCTGCCTCTATGAGGTCTGCCTCCCAGGCGACGTCTACCTCTATGAGGTCTGCCTCTATGAGGTCTGCCTCCCAGGCGACGTCTGCCTCTATGAGGTCTGCCTCTATGAGGTCTGCCTCTATGAGGTCTGCCTCCCAGGCGACGTCTGCCTCTATGAGGTCTGCCTCTATGAGGTCTGCCTCTATGAGGTCTGCCTCCCAGGCGACGTCTGCCTCTATGAGGTCTGCCTCCCAGGCGACGTCTGCCTCTATGAGGTCTGCCTCCCAGGCGACGTCTGCCTCTATGAGGTCTGCCTCCCAGGCGACGTCTGCCTCTATGAGGTCTGCCTCCCAGGCGACGTCTGCCTCTATGAGGTCTGCCTCCCAGGCGACGTCTGCCTCTATGAGTTCTGCCTCTATGAGTTCTGCCTCTATGAGGTCTGCCTCCCAGGCGACGACTGCCTCTATGAGGTCTGCCTCTATGAGGTCTGCCTCCCAGGCGACGTCTGCCTCTATGAGGTCTGCCTCCCAGGCGACGTCTGCCTCTATGAGGTCTGCCTCCCAAGCGACGTCTGCCTCTATGAGGTCTGCCTCCCAGGCGACGTCTGCCTCTATGAGGTCTCCCTCCCAGGCTACGTCTGCCTCTATGAGGTCTGCCTCCCAGGCGACGTCTGCCTCTATGAGGTCTGCCTCTATGAGGTCTGCCTCTGTGAGGTCTGCCTCCCAGGCGAGGTCTGCATCTATGAGGTCTGCCTCCCAGGCGACTTCTGCCTCTATGAGGTCTGCCTCTATGAGGTCTGCCTCTATGAGGTCTGCCTCCCAGGCGAGGTCTGCCTCTATGAGTTCTGCCTCCCAGGAGACGTCTGCCTCTATGAGGTCTGCCTCTATGAGGTCTGCCTCTATGAGGTCTGCCTCCCAGGCGACGTCTGCCTCTATGAGGACTGCCTCTATGAGGTCTGCCTCTATGAGGTCTGCCTCACAGGCGACGTCTACCTCTATGAGGTCTGCCTCCCAGGCGACGTCTGCCTCTGTGAGGTCTGCCTCTATGAGGTCTGCCTCCCAGGCGACGTCTGCCTCTATGAGGTCTGCCTCTATGAGGTCTGCCTCTATGAGGTCTGCCTCCCAGGCGACGTCTGCCTCTATGAGGTCTGCCTCTATGAGGTCTGCCTCCCAGGCGACGTCTGCCTCTATGAGGTCTGCCTCCCAGGCGACGTCTGCCTCTATGAGGTCAGCCTCCCAGGCGACGTATGCATCTATGAGGTCTGCCTCCCAGGCGAGGTCTGCCTCTATGAGGTCTGCCTCCCAGGCGACGTCTGCCTCTATGAGGTCTGCCTCCCAGGCGAGGTCTGCCTCTATGAGGTCTGCATCCCAGGCGAGGTCTGCCTCTATGAGGTCTGCCTCTATGAGGTCTGCATCCCAGGCGAGGTCTGCCTCTATGAGGTCTGCCTCTATGAGGTCTGCCTCCCAGGCGAGGTCTGCCTCTATGAGGTCTGCCTCCCAGGCGAGGTCTGCCTCTATGAGGTCTGCCTCCCAGGCGAGGTCTGCCTCTATGAGGTCTGCCTCCCAGGCGACGTCTGCCTCTATGAGGTCTGCCTCCCAGGCGACGTCTGCCTCTATGAGGTCTGCCTCTATGAGGTCTGCCTCTATGAGGTCTGCCTCCCAGGCGACGTCTGCCTCTATGAGGTCTGCCTCCCAGGCGACGTCTGCCTCTATGAGGTCTGCCTCCCAGGCGAAGTCTGCCTCTATGAGGTCTGCCTCTATGAGGTCTGCCTCACAGGCGACGTCTACCTCTATGAGGTCTGCCTCCCAGGCGACGTCTGCCTCTGTGAGGTCTGCCTCTATGAGGTCTGCCTCCCAGGCGACGTCTGCCTCTATGAGGTCTGCCTCTATGAGGTCTGCCTCTATGAGGTCTGCCTCCCAGGCGACGTCTGCCTCTATGAGGTCTGCCTCTATGAGGTCTGCCTCCCAGGCGACGTCTGCCTCTATGAGGTCTGCCTCCCAGGCGACGTCTGCCTCTATGAGGTCAGCCTCCCAGGCGACGTATGCATCTATGAGGTCTGCCTCCCAGGCGAGGTCTGCCTCTATGAGGTCTGCCTCCCAGGCGACGTCTGCCTCTATGAGGTCTGCCTCCCAGGCGAGGTCTGCCTCTATGAGGTCTGCATCCCAGGCGAGGTCTGCCTCTATGAGGTCTGCCTCTATGAGGTCTGCATCCCAGGCGAGGTCTGCCTCTATGAGGTCTGCCTCTATGAGGTCTGCCTCCCAGGCGAGGTCTGCCTCTATGAGGTCTGCCTCCCAGGCGAGGTCTGCCTCTATGAGGTCTGCCTCCCAGGCGAGGTCTGCCTCTATGAGGTCTGCCTCCCAGGCGACGTCTGCCTCTATGAGGTCTGCCTCCCAGGCGACGTCTGCCTCTATGAGGTCTGCCTCTATGAGGTCTGCCTCTATGAGGTCTGCCTCCCAGGCGACGTCTGCCTCTATGAGGTCTGCCTCCCAGGCGACGTCTGCCTCTATGAGGTCTGCCTCCCAGGCGAAGTCTGCCTCTATGAGGTCTGCCTCTATGAGGTCTGCCTCCCAGGCGACGTCTGCCTCTATGAGGTCTGCCTCTATGTAGTCTGCCTCTATGAGGTCTGCCTCCCAGGCGACGTCTGCCTCTAAGAGGTCTGCCTCCCAGGCGACGTCTGCCTCTATGAGGTCTACCTCTATGAGGTCTGCCTCTATGAGGTCTGCCTCCCAGGCGACGTCTGCCTCTATGAGGTCTGCCTCTATGAGGTCTGCCTCTATGAGTTCTCCCTCCCAGGCGACGTCTGCCTCTATGAGGTCTGCCTCTATGAGGTCTGCCTCTATGAGGTCTGCCTCCCAGGCGACGTCTGCCTCTATGAGGTCTGCCTCTATGAGGTCTGCCTCCCAGGCGACGTCTGCCTCTATGAGGTCTGCCTCTATGAGGTCTGCCTCCCAGGCGACGTCTGCCTCTATGAGGTCTGCCTCTATGAGGTCTGCCTCTATGAGGTCTGCCTCCCAGGCGACGTCTGCCTCTATGAGGTCTGCCTCCCAGGCGACGTCTGCCTCTATGAGGTCTGCCTCTATGAGGTCTGCCTCTATGACGTCTGCCTCCCAGGCGACGTCTGCCTCTATGAGGTCTGCCTCTATGAGGTCTGCCTCCCAGGCGACGTCTGCCTCTATGAGGTCTGCCTCTATGAGGTCTGCCTCTATGAGGTCTGCCTCTATGAGGTCTGCCTCCCAGGCGACGTCTGCCTCTATGAGGTCTGCCTCTATGAGGTCTGCCTCCCAGGCGACGTCTGCCTCTATGAGGTCTGCCTCTATGAGGTCTGCCTCTATGAGGTCTGCCTCCCAGGCGACGTCTGCCTCTATGAGGTCTGCCTCTATGAGGTCTGCCTCTATGAGGTCTGCCTCCCAGGCGACGTCTGCCTCTATGAGGTCTGCCTCCCAGGCGACGTCTGCCTCTATGAGGTCTGCCTCCCAGGCGACGTCTGCCTCTATGAGGTCTGCCTCCCAGGCGACGTCTGCCTCTATGAGGTCTGCCTCCCAGGCGACGTCTGCCTCTATGAGGTCTGCCTCCCAGGCGACGTCTGCCTCTATGAGGTCTGCCTCCCAGGCGACGTCTGCCTCTATGAGGTCTGCCTCCCAGGCGACGTCTGCCTCTATGAGGTCTTCCTCTATGAGGTCTGCCTCCCAGGCGACGTCTGCCTCTATGAGGTCTGCCTCTATGAGGTCTGCCTCTATGAGGTCTGCCTCCCAGGCGACGTCTGCCTCTATGAGGTCTGCCTCCCAGGCGAGGTCTGCCTCCCAGGCGAAGTCTGCCTCTATGAGGTCTGCCTCCCAGGCGACGTCTGCCTCTATGAGCTCTGCCTCTATGAGGTCTGCCTCCCAGGCGACGTCTGCCTCTATGAGGTCTACCTCTATGAGGTCTGCCTCCCCGGCGACCTCTGCCTCTATGAGGTCTGCCTCTGTGAGGTCTGCCTCCGAGGCGACGTCTGCCTCTATGAGGTCTGCCTCCCAGGCGACGTCTGCCTCTATGAGCTCTGCCTCTATGAGGTCTGCCTCCCAGGCGACGTCTGCCTCTATGAGGTCTGCCTGTATGAGGTCTGCCTCCCAGGCGACGTCTGCCTCTATGAGGTCTGCCTCTATGAGGTCTGCCTCTATGAGGTCTGCCTCCCAGGCGACGTCTGCCTCTATGAGGTCTGCCTCTATGAGGTCTGCCTCCCAGGCGACGTCTGCCTCTATGAGGTCTGCCTCTATGAGGTCTGCCTCTATGAGGTCTGCCTCCCAGGCGACGTCTGCCTCTATGAGGTCTGCCTCTATGAGGTCTGCCTCCCAGGCGACGTCTGCGTCTATGAGGTCTGCCTCTATGAGGTCTGCCTCCCAGGCGACGTCTGCCTCTATGAGGTCTGCCTCTATGAGGTCTGCCTCTATGAGGTCTGCCTCCCAGGCGAGGTCTGCCTCTATGAGGTCTGCCTCTATGAGGTCTGCCTCCCAGGCGACGTCTGCCTCTATGAGGTCTGCCTCTATGAGGTCTTCCTCCCAGGCGACGTCTGCCTCTATGAGGTCTGCCTCCCAAGCGACGTCTGCCTCTATGAGGTCTGCCTCTATGAGGTCTGCCTCCCAGGCGACGTCTGCCTCTATGAGGTCTGCCTCTATGAGGTCTGCCTCTATGAGGTCTGCCTCCCAGGCGAGGTCTGCCTCTATGAGGTCTGCCTCCCAGGCGAGGTCTGCGTCTATGAGGTCTGCCTCTATGAGGTCTGCCTCCCAGGCGAGGTCTGCCTCTATGAGGTCTGCCTCTATGAGGTCTGCCTCTATGAGGTCTGCCTCCCAGGCGACGTCTGCCTCTATGAGGTCTGCCTCTATGAGGTCTGCCTCCCAGGCGACGTCTGCCTCTATGAGGTCTGCCTCCCAGGCGACGTCTGCCTCTATGAGGTCTGCCTCCCAGGCGACGTCTGCCTCTATGAGGTCTGCCTCTATGAGGTCTGCCTCCCAGGGGACGTCTGCCTCCATGAGGTCTGCCTCCCAGGCGACGTCTGCCTCTATGAGGTCTGCCTCTATGAGGTCTGCCTCTATGAGGTCTGCCTCCCAGGCGAGGTCTGCCTCTATGAGGTCTGCCTCCCAGGCGAGGTCTGCGTCTATGAGGTCTGCCTCTATGAGGTCTGCCTCCCAGGCGAGGTCTGCCTCTATGAGGTCTGCCTCTATGAGGTCTGCCTCTATGAGGTCTGCCTCCCAGGCGACGTCTGCCTCTATGAGGTCTGCCTCTATGAGGTCTGCCTCCCAGGCGACGTCTGCCTCTATGAGGTCTGCCTCCCAGGCGACGTCTGCCTCTATGAGGTCTGCCTCCCAGGCGACGTCTGCCTCTATGAGGTCTGCCTCTATGAGGTCTGCCTCCCAGGGGACGTCTGCCTCTATGAGGTCTGCCTCTATGTAGTCTGCCTCTATGAGGTCTGCCTCCCAGGCGACGTCTGCCTCTAAGAGGTCTGCCTCCCAGGCGACGTCTGCCTCTATGAGGTCTACCTCTATGAGGTCTGCCTCTATGAGGTCTGCCTCCCAGGCGACGTCTGCCTCTATGAGGTCTGCCTCTATGAGGTCTGCCTCTATGAGGTCTCCCTCCCAGGCGACGTCTGCCTCTATGAGGTCTGCCTCTATGAGGTCTGCCTCTATGAGGTCTGCCTCCCAGGCGACGTCTGCCTCTATGAGGTCTGCCTCTATGAGGTCTGCCTCCCAGGCGACGTCTGCCTCTATGAGGTCTGCCTCTATGAGGTCTGCCTCTATGAGGTCTGCCTCCCAGGCGACGTCTGCCTCTATGAGGTCTGCCTCTATGAGGTCTGCCTCTATGAGGTCTGCCTCCCAGGCGACGTCTGCCTCTATGAGGTCTGCCTCCCAGGCGACGTCTGCCTCTATGAGGTCTGCCTCTATGAGGTCTGCCTCTATGAGGTCTGCCTCTATGACGTCTGCCTCCCAGGCGACGTCTGCCTCTATGAGGTCTGCCTCTATGAGGTCTGCCTCCCAGGCGACGTCTGCCTCTATGAGGTCTGCCTCTATGAGGTCTGCCTCTATGAGGTCTGCCTCCCAGGCGACGTCTGCCTCTATGAGGTCTGCCTCTATGAGGTCTGCCTCCCAGGCGACGTCTGCCTCTATGAGGTCTGCCTCTATGAGGTCTGCCTCTATGAGGTCTGCCTCCCAGGCGACGTCTGCCTCTATGAGGTCTGCCTCTATGAGGTCTGCCTCTATGAGGTCTGCCTCCCAGGCGACGTCTGCCTCTATGAGGTCTGCCTCCCAGGCGACGTCTGCCTCTATGAGTTCTGCCTCTATGAGTTCTGCCTCTATGAGGTCTGCCTCCCAGGCGACGACTGCCTCTATGAGGTCTGCCTCTATGAGGTCTGCCTCCCAGGCGACGTCTGCCTCTATGAGGTCTGCCTCCCAGGCGACGTCTGCCTCTATGAGGTCTGCCTCCCAAGCGACGTCTGCCTCTATGAGGTCTGCCTCCCAGGCGACGTCTGCCTCTATGAGGTCTCCCTCCCAGGCTACGTCTGCCTCTATGAGGTCTGCCTCCCAGGCGACGTCTGCCTCTATGAGGTCTGCCTCTATGAGGTCTGCCTCTATGAGGTCTGCCTCCCAGGCGAGGTCTGCATCTATGAGGTCTGCCTCCCAGGCGACTTCTGCCTCTATGAGGTCTGCCTCTATGAGGTCTGCCTCTATGAGGTCTGCCTCCCAGGCGAGGTCTGCCTCTATGAGTTCTGCCTCCCAGGAGACGTCTGCCTCTATGAGGTCTGCCTCTATGAGGTCTGCCTCTATGAGGTCTGCCTCCCAGGCGACGTCTGCCTCTATGAGGACTGCCTCTATGAGGTCTGCCTCTATGAGGTCTGCCTCACAGGCGACGTCTACCTCTATGAGGTCTGCCTCCCAGGCGACGTCTGCCTCTGTGAGGTCTGCCTCTATGAGGTCTGCCTCCCAGGCGACGTCTGCCTCTATGAGGTCTGCCTCTATGAGGTCTGCCTCTATGAGGTCTGCCTCCCAGGCGACGTCTGCCTCTATGAGGTCTGCCTCTATGAGGTCTGCCTCCCAGGCGACGTCTGCCTCTATGAGGTCTGCCTCCCAGGCGACGTCTGCCTCTATGAGGTCAGCCTCCCAGGCGACGTATGCATCTATGAGGTCTGCCTCCCAGGCGAGGTCTGCCTCTATGAGGTCTGCCTCCCAGGCGACGTCTGCCTCTATGAGGTCTGCCTCCCAGGCGAGGTCTGCCTCTATGAGGTCTGCATCCCAGGCGAGGTCTGCCTCTATGAGGTCTGCCTCTATGAGGTCTGCATCCCAGGCGAGGTCTGCCTCTATGAGGTCTGCCTCTATGAGGTCTGCCTCCCAGGCGAGGTCTGCCTCTATGAGGTCTGCCTCCCAGGCGAGGTCTGCCTCTATGAGGTCTGCCTCCCAGGCGAGGTCTGCCTCTATGAGGTCTGCCTCCCAGGCGACGTCTGCCTCTATGAGGTCTGCCTCCCAGGCGACGTCTGCCTCTATGAGGTCTGCCTCTATGAGGTCTGCCTCTATGAGGTCTGCCTCCCAGGCGACGTCTGCCTCTATGAGGTCTGCCTCCCAGGCGACGTCTGCCTCTATGAGGTCTGCCTCCCAGGCGAAGTCTGCCTCTATGAGGTCTGCCTCTATGAGGTCTGCCTCCCAGGCGACGTCTGCCTCTATGAGGTCTGCCTCTATGTAGTCTGCCTCTATGAGGTCTGCCTCCCAGGCGACGTCTGCCTCTAAGAGGTCTGCCTCCCAGGCGACGTCTGCCTCTATGAGGTCTACCTCTATGAGGTCTGCCTCTATGAGGTCTGCCTCCCAGGCGACGTCTGCCTCTATGAGGTCTGCCTCTATGAGGTCTGCCTCTATGAGTTCTCCCTCCCAGGCGACGTCTGCCTCTATGAGGTCTGCCTCTATGAGGTCTGCCTCTATGAGGTCTGCCTCCCAGGCGACGTCTGCCTCTATGAGGTCTGCCTCTATGAGGTCTGCCTCCCAGGCGACGTCTGCCTCTATGAGGTCTGCCTCTATGAGGTCTGCCTCTATGAGGTCTGCCTCCCAGGCGACGTCTGCCTCTATGAGGTCTGCCTCTATGAGGTCTGCCTCTATGAGGTCTGCCTCCCAGGCGACGTCTGCCTCTATGAGGTCTGCCTCCCAGGCGACGTCTGCCTCTATGAGGTCTGCCTCTATGAGGTCTGCCTCTATGAGGTCTGCCTCTATGACGTCTGCCTCCCAGGCGACGTCTGCCTCTATGAGGTCTGCCTCTATGAGGTCTGCCTCCCAGGCGACGTCTGCCTCTATGAGGTCTGCCTCTATGAGGTCTGCCTCTATGAGGTCTGCCTCTATGAGGTCTGCCTCCCAGGCGACGTCTGCCTCTATGAGGTCTGCCTCTATGAGGTCTGCCTCCCAGGCGACGTCTGCCTCTATGAGGTCTGCCTCTATGAGGTCTGCCTCTATGAGGTCTGCCTCCCAGGCGACGTCTGCCTCTATGAGGTCTGCCTCTATGAGGTCTGCCTCTATGAGGTCTGCCTCCCAGGCGACGTCTGCCTCTATGAGGTCTGCCTCCCAGGCGACGTCTGCCTCTATGAGGTCTGCCTCCCAGGCGACGTCTGCCTCTATGAGGTCTGCCTCCCAGGCGACGTCTGCCTCTATGAGGTCTGCCTCCCAGGCGACGTCTGCCTCTATGAGGTCTGCCTCCCAGGCGACGTCTGCCTCTATGAGTTCTGCCTCTATGAGTTCTGCCTCTATGAGGTCTGCCTCCCAGGCGACGACTGCCTCTATGAGGTCTGCCTCTATGAGGTCTGCCTCCCAGGCGACGTCTGCCTCTATGAGGACTGCCTCTATGAGGTCTGCCTCTATGAGGTCTGCCTCCCAGGCGACGTCTGCCTCTATGAGGTCTGCCTCCCAGGCGACGTCTGCCTCTATGAGGTCTGCCTCCCAAGCGACGTCTGCCTCTATGAGGTCTGCCTCCCAGGCGACGTCTGCCTCTATGAGGTCTCCCTCCCAGGCTACGTCTGCCTCTATGAGGTCTGCCTCCCAGGCGACGTCTGCCTCTATGCGTCTGCCTCTATGAGGTCTGCCTCTATGAGGTCTGCCTCCCAGGCGAGGTCTGCATCTATGAGGTCTGCCTCCCAGGCGACTTCTGCCTCTATGAGGTCTGCCTCTATGAGGTCTGCCTCTATGAGGTCTGCCTCCCAGGCGAGGTCTGCCTCTATGAGTTCTGCCTCCCAGGAGACGTCTGCCTCTATGAGGTCTGCCTCTATGAGGTCTGCCTCTATGAGGTCTGCCTCCCAGGCGACGTCTGCCTCTATGAGGACTGCCTCTATGAGGTCTGCCTCTATGAGGTCTGCCTCACAGGCGACGTCTACCTCTATGAGGTCTGCCTCACAGGAGACGTCTGCCTCTATGAGGTCTGCCTCCCAGGCGTCGTCTGCCTCTATGAGGTCTGCCTCCCAGGCGACGTCTGCCTCTATGAGGTCTGCCTCTATGAGGTCTGCCTCTATGAGGTCTGCCTCCCAGGCGAGGTCTGCCTCTATGAGTTCTGCCTCCCAGGCGACGTCTGCCTCTATGAAGTCTGCCTCTATGAGGTCTGCCTCTATGAGGTCTGCCTCCCAGGCGACGTCTGCCTCTATGAGGTCTGCCTCTATGAGGTCTGCCTCTATGAGGTCTGCCTCCCAGGCGACGTCTGCCTCTATGAGGTCTGCCTCTATGAGGTCTGCCTCTATGAGGTCTTCCTCCCAGGCGACGTCTGCCTCTATGAGGTCTGCCTCCCAGGCGACGTCTGCCTCTATGAGGTCTGCCTCCCAGGCGACGTCTGCCTCTATGAGGTCTGCCTCCCAGGCGACGTCTGCCTCTATGAGGTCTGCCTCTATGAGGTCTGCCTCTATGAGGTCTGCCTCCCAGGCGACGTCTGCCTCTATGAGGTCTGCCTCTATGAGGTCTGCCTCTTTGAGGTCTGCCTCCCAGGCGACGTCTGCCTCTATGAGGTCTGCCTCTATGAGGTCTGCCTCCCAGGCGACGTCTGCCTCTATGAGGTCTGCCTCTATGAGGTCTGCCTCTATGAGGTCTGCCTCCCAGGCGACGTCTGCCTCTATGAGGTCTGCCTCTATAAGGTCTGCCTCCCAGGCGACGTCTGCCTCTATGAGGTCTGCCTCTATGAGGTCTGCCTCCCAGGCGACGTCTGCCTCTATGAGGTCTGCCTCTATGAGGTCTGCCTCCCAGGCGACGTCTGCCTCTATGAGGTCTGCCTCTATGAGGTCTGCCTCTATGAGGTCTGCCTCCCAGGCGACGTCTGCCTCTATGAGGTCTGCCTCTATGAGGTCTGCCTCCCAGGCGACGTCTGCCTCTATGAGGTCTGCCTCTATGAGGTCTGCCTCCCAGGCGAGGTCTGCCTCTATGAGGTCTGCCTCTATGAGGTCTGCCTCCCAGGCGACGTCTGCCTCTATGAGGTCTGCCTCTATGAGGTCTGCCTCCCAGGCGACGTCTGCCTCTATGAGGTCTGCCTCTATGAGGTCTGCCTCCCAGGCGACGTCTGCCTCTATGAGGTCTGCCTCTATGAGGTCTGCCTCTATGAGGTCTGCCTCCCAGGCGACGTCTGCCTCTATGAGGTCTGCCTCTATGAGGTCTGCCTCCCAGGCGATGTCTGCCTCTATGAGGTCTGCCTCTATGAGGTCTGCCTCTATGAGGTCTGCCTCCCAGGCGACGTCTGCCTCTATGAGGTCTGCCTCCCAGGCGACGTCTGCCTCTATGAGGTCTCCCTCTATGAGGTCTGCCTCCCAGGCGACGTCTGCCTCTATGAGGTCTGCCTCTATGAGGTCTGCCTCCCAGGCGACGTCTGCCTCTATGAGGTCTGCCTCTATGAGGTCTGCCTCCCAGGCGACGTCTGCCTCTATGAGGTCTGCCTCTATGAGGTCTGCCTCCCAGGCGAGGTCTGCCTCTATGAGGTCTGCCTCCCAGGCGACGTCTGCCTCTATGAGGTCGGCCTCTATGAGGTCTGCCTCTATGAGGTCTGCCTCCCAGGCGACGTCTGCCTCTATGAGGTCTGCCTCTATGAGGTCTGCCTCTATGAGGTCTGCCTCCCAGGCGACGTCTGCCTCTATGAGGTCTGCCTCTATGAGGTCTGCCTCTATGAGGTCTGCCTCCTAGGCGACGTCTGCCTCTATGAGGTCTGCCTCTATGAGGTCTGCCTCCCAGGCGACGTCTGCCTCTATGAGGTCTGCCTCTATGAGGTCTGCCTCTATGAGGTCTGCCTCCCAGGCGACGTCTGCCTCTATGAGGTCTGCCTCTATGAGGTCTGCCTCTATGAGGTCTGCCTCTATGAGGTCTGCCTCCCAGGCGACGTCTGCCTCTATGAGGTCTGCCTCCCAGGCGACGTCTGCCTCTATGAGGTCTGCCTCTATGAGGTCTGCCTCCCAGGCGACGTCTGCCTCTATGAGGTCTGCCTCTATGAGGTCTGCCTCTATGAGGTCTGCCTCCCAGGCGACGTCTGCCTCTATGAGGTCTGCCTCTATGAGGTCTGCCTCTATGAGGTCTGCCTCCCAGGCGACGTCTGCCTCTATGAGGTCTGCCTCTATGAGGTCTGCCTCCCAGGCGACGTCTGCATCTATCAGGTCTGCCTCCCAGGCGACGTCTGCCTCTATGAGGTCTGCCTCCCAGGCGACGTCTGCCTCTATGAGGTCTGCCTCCCAGGCGACGTCTGCCTCTATGAGGTCTGCCTCCCAGGCGACGTCTGCCTCTATGAGGTCTGCCTCCCAGGCGACGTCTGCCTCGATGAGGTCTGCCTCTGTGAGGTCTGCCTCTATGAGGTCTGCCTCTATGAGGTCTGCCTCCCAGGCGACGTCTGCCTCCATGAGGTCTGCCTCCCGGGCGACGTCTGCCTCCATGAGGTCTGCCTCCCTGGCGACGTCTGCCTCCATGAGGTCTGCCTCCCGGGCGACGTCTGCCTCCAAGAGGTCTGCCTCCCGGGCGACGTCTGCCTCCATGAGGTCTGCCTCCCGGGCGACGTCTGCCTCCATGAGTTCTGCCTCCCGGGCGACGTCTGCCTCCATGAGGTCTGCCTCCCGGGCGACGTCTGCCTCCATGAGGTCTGCCTCCCGGGCGACGTCTGCCTCTATGAGGTCTGCCTCCCGGGCGACGTCTGCCTCTATGAGGTCTGCCTCCCAGGCCACGTCTGCCTCTATGAGGTCTGCCTCCCAGGCGACGTCTGCCTCTATGAGGTCTGCCTCCCAGGCGACGTCTGCCTCTATGAGGTCTGCCTCCCAGGCGACGTCTGCCTCTATGAGGTCTGCCTCCCAGGCGACGTCTGCCTCTATGAGGTCTGCATCCCAGGCGACGTCTGCCTCTATGAGGTCTGCCTCCCAGGCGACGTCTGCCTCTATGAGGTCTGCCTCTATGAGGTCTGCCTCTATGAGGTCTGCCTCCCAGGCGACGTCTGCCTCTATGAGGTCTACCTCCCAGGCGACGTCTGCCTCTATGAGGTCTGCCTCTATGAGGTCTGCCTCCCAGGCGACGTCTGCCTCTATGAGGTCTGCCTCTATGAGGTCTGCCTCTATGAGGTCTGCCTCCCAGGCGACGTCTGCCTCTATGAGGTCTGCCTCCCAGGCGACGTCTGCCTCTATGAGGTCTGCCTCCCAAGCGACGTCTGCCTCTATGAGGTCTGCCTCCCAGGCGACGTCTGCCTCTATGAGGTCTCCCTCCCAGGCTACGTCTGCCTCTATGAGGTCTGCCTCCCAGGCGACGTCTGCCTCTATGAGGTCTGCATCCCAGGCGACGTCTGCCTCTATGAGGTCTGCCTCCCAGGCGACGTCTGCCTCTATGAGGTCTGCCTCTATGAGGTCTGCCTCTATGAGGTCTGCCTCCCAGGCGACGTCTGCCTCTATGAGGTCTACCTCCCAGGCGACGTCTGCCTCTATGAGGTCTGCCTCTATGAGGTCTGCCTCCCAGGCGACGTCTGCCTCTATGAGGTCTGCCTCTATGAGGTCTGCCTCTATGAGGTCTGCCTCCCAGGCGACGTCTGCCTCTATGAGGTCTGCCTCCCAGGCGACGTCTGCCTCTATGAGGTCTGCCTCCCAAGCGACGTCTGCCTCTATGAGGTCTGCCTCCCAGGCGACGTCTGCCTCTATGAGGTCTCCCTCCCAGGCGACGTCTGCCTCTATGAGGTCTGCCTCTATGAGGTCTGCCTCTATGAGGTCTGCCTCCCAGGCGAGGTCTGCATCTATGAGGTCTGCCTCCCAGGCGACTTCTGCCTCTATGAGGTCTGCCTCTATGAGGTCTGCCTCTATGAGGTCTGCCTCCCAGGCGAGGTCTGCCTCTATGAGTTCTGCCTCCCAGGAGACGTCTGCCTCTATGAGGTCTGCCTCTATGAGGTCTGCCTCTATGAGGTCTGCCTCCCAGGCGACGTCTGCCTCTATGAGGACTGCCTCTATGAGGTCTGCCTCTATGAGGTCTGCCTCACAGGCGACGTCTACCTCTATGAGGTCTGCCTCACAGGAGACGTCTGCCTCTATGAGGTCTGCCTCCCAGGCGTCGTCTGCCTCTATGAGGTCTGCCTCCCAGGCGACGTCTGCCTCTATGAGGTCTGCCTCTATGAGGTCTGCCTCTATGAGGTCTGCCTCCCAGGCGAGGTCTGCCTCTATGAGGTCTGCCTCCCAGGCGACGTCTGCCTCTATGAGGTCTGCCTCTATGAGGTCTGCCTCTATGAGGTCTGCCTCCCAGGCGACGTCTGCCTCTATGAGGTCTGCCTCTATGAGGTCTGCCTCTATGAGGTCTGCCTCCCAGGCGACGTCTGCCTCTATGAGGTCTGCCTCCCAGGCGACGTCTGCCTCTATGAGGTCTGCCTCCCAGGCGACGTCTGCCTCTATGAGGTCTGCCTCCCAGGCGACGTCTGCCTCTATGAGGTCTGCCTCCCAGGCGACGTCTGCCTCTATGAGGTCTGCCTCTATGAGGTCTGCCTCTTTGAGGTCTGCCTCCCAGGCGACGTCTGCCTCTATGAGGTCTGCCTCTATGAGGTCTGCCTCCCAGGCGAGGTCTGCCTCTATGAGGTCTGTCTCTATGAGGTCTGCCTCTATGAGGTCTGCCTCCCAGGCGACGTCTGCCTCTATGAGGTCTGCCTCTATAAGGTCTGCCTCCCAGGCGACGTCTGCCTCTATGAGGTCTGCCTCTATGAGGTCTGCCTCCCAGGCGACGTCTGCCTCTATGAGGTCTGCCTCTATGAGGTCTGCCTCCCAGGCGACGTCTGCCTCTATGAGGTCTGCCTCTATGAGGTCTGCCTCTATGAGGTCTGCCTCCCAGGCGACGTCTGCCTCTATGAGGTCTGCCTCTATGAGGTCTGCCTCCCAGGCGACGTCTGCCTCTATGAGGTCTGCCTCTATGAGGTCTGCCTCCCAGGCGAGGTCTGCCTCTATGAGGTCTGCCTCTATGAGGTCTGCCTCCCAGGCGACGTCTGCCTCTATGAGGTCTGCCTCTATGAGGTCTGACTCCCAGGCGACGTCTACCTCTATGAGGTCTGCCTCTATGAGGTCTGCCTCTATGAGGTCTGCCTCCCAGGCGACGTCTGCCTCTATGAGGTCTGCCTCTATGAGGTCTGCCTCCCAAGCGACGTCTGCCTCTATGAGGTCTGCCTCCCAGGCGACGTCTGCTTCTATGAGGTCTGCCTCTATGAGGTCTGCCTCTATGAGGTCTGCCTCCCAGGCGACGTCTGCCTCTATGAGGTCTGCCTCTATGAGGTCTGCCTCTATGAGGTCTGCCTCCCAGGCGACGTCTGCCTCTATGAGGTCTGCCTCTATGAGGTCTGCCTCTATGAGGTCTGCCTCCCAGGCGACGTCTGCCTCTATGAGGTCTGCCTCCCAGGCGACGTCTGCCTCTATGAGGTCAGCCTCCCAGGCGACGTCTGCCTCTATGAGGTCTGCCTCCCAGGCGAGGTCTGCCTCTATGAGGTCTGCCTCCCAGGCGACGTCTGCCTCTATGAGGTCTGCCTCCCAGGCGAGGTCTGACTCTATGAGGTCTGCCTCTATGAGGTCTGCATCCCAGGCGAGGTCTGCCTCTATGAGGTCTGCCTCTATGAGGTCTGCCTCCCAGGCGAGGTCTGCCTCTATGAGGTCTGACTCCCAGGCGAGGTCTGCCTCTATGAGGTCTGCCTCCCAGGCGAGGTCTGCCTCTATGAGGTCTGCATCCCAGGCGAGGTCTGCCTCTATGAGGTCTGCCTCCCAGGCGACGTCTGCCTCTATGAGGTCTGCCTCTATGAGGTCTGCCTCTATGAGGTCTGCCTCCCAGGCGACGTCTGCCTCTATGAGGTCTGCCTCCCAGGCGACGTCTGCCTCTATGAGGTCTGCCTCCCAGGCGACGTCTGCCTCTATGAGGTCTGCCTCTATGAGGTCTGCCTCCCAGGCGACGTCTGCCTCTATGAGGTCTGCCTCTATGAGGTCTGCCTCTATGAGGTCTGCCTCCCAGGCGAAGTCTGCCTCTAAGAGGTCTGCCTCCCAGGCGACGTCTGCCTCTATGAGGTCTGCCACTATGAGGTCTGCCTCTATGAGGTCTGCCTCCCAGGCGACGTCTGCCTCTATGAGGTCTGCCTCTATGAGGTCTGCCTCTATGAGGTCTCCCTCCCAGGCGACGTCTGCCTCTATGAGGTCTGCCTCTATGAGGTCTGCCTCTATGAGGTCTGCCTCCCAGGCGACGTCTGCCTCTATGAGGTCTGCCTCTATGAGGTCTGCCTCCCAGGCGACGTCTGCCTCTATGAGGTCTGCCTCTATGAGGTCTGCCTCTATGAGGTCTGCCTCCCAGGCGACGTCTGCCTCTATGAGGTCTGCCTCTATGAGGTCTGCCTCTATGAGGTCTGCCTCCCAGGCGACGTCTGCCTCTATGAGGTCTGCCTCCCAGGCGACGTCTGCCTCTATGTGGTCTGCCTCTATGAGGTCTGCCTCTATGAGGTCTGCCTCCCAGGCGACGTCTGCCTCTATGAGGTCTGCCTCTATGAGGTCTGCCTCTATGAGGTCTGCCTCCCAGGCGACGTCTGCCTCTATGAGGTCTGCCTCTATGAGGTCTGCCTCTATGAGGTCTGCCTCCCCGGCGACGTCTGCCTATATGAGGTCTGCCTCTATGAGGTCTTCCTCTATGAGGTCTGCCTCCCAGGCGACGTCTGCCTCTATGAGGTCTGCCTCTATGAGGTCTGCCTCTATGAGGTCTGCCTCCCAGGCGACGTCTGCCTCTATGAGGTCTGCCTCTATGAGGTCTGCCTCCCAGGCGACGTCTGCCTCTATGAGGTCTGCCTCTATGAGGTCTGCCTCTATGAGGTCTGCCTCCCAGGCGACGTCTGCCTCTATGAGGTCTGCCTCTATGAGGTCTGCCTCCCAGGCGACGTCTGCCTCTATGAGGTCTACCTCTATGAGGTCTGCCTCTATGAGGTCTGCCTCCCAGGCGACGTCTGCCTCTATGAGGTCTGCCTCTATGAGGTCTGCCTCTATGAGGTCTGCCTCCCAGGCGACGTCTGCCTCTATGAGGTCTGCCTCTATGAGGTCTGCCTCTATGAGGTCTGCCTCCCAGGCGACGTCTGCCTCTATGAGGTCTGCCTCTATGAGGTCTGCCTCTATGAGGTCTGCCTCCCAGGCGACGTCTGCCTCTATGAGGTCTGCCTCTATGAGGTCTGCCTCTATGAGGTCTGCCTCCCAGGCGACGTCTGCCTCTATGAGGTCTGCCTCTATGAGGTCTGCCTCTATGAGGCCTGCCTCCCAGGCGACGTCTGCCTCTATGATGTCTGCCTCTATGAGGTCTGCCTCCCAGGCGACGTCTGCCTCTATGAGGTCTGCCTCTATGAGGTCTGCCTCTATGAGGTCTGCCTCCCAGGCGACGTCTGCCTCTATGAGGTCTGCCTCCCAGGCGACGTCTGCCTCTATGAGGTCTGCCTCTATGAGGTCTGCCTCTATGAGGTCTGCCTCCCCGGCGACGTCTGCCTATATGAGGTCTGCCTCTATGAGGTCTTCCTCTATGAGGTCTGCCTCCCAGGCGACGTCTGCCTCTATGAGGTCTGCCTCTATGAGGTCTGCCTCTATGAGGTCTGCCTCCCAGGCGACGTCTGCCTCTATGAGGTCTGCCTCTATGAGGTCTGCCTCCCAGGCGACGTCTGCCTCTATGAGGTCTGCCTCTATGAGGTCTGCCTCTATGAGGTCTGCCTCCCAGGCGACGTCTGCCTCGATGAGGTCTGCCTCTATGAGGTCTGCCTCCCAGGCGACGTCTGCCTCTATGAGGTCTGCCTCTATGAGGTCTGCCTCTATGAGGTCTGCCTCCCAGGCGACGTCTGCCTCTATGAAGTCTGCCTCTATGAGGTCTGCCTCCCAGGCGACGTCTGCCTCTATGAGGTCTACCTCTATGAGGTCTGCCTCTATGAGGTCTGCCTCCCAGGCGACGTCTGCCTCTATTAGGTCTGCCTCTATGAGGTCTGCCTCTATGAGGTCTGCCTCCCAGGCGACGTCTGCCTCTATGAGGTCTGCCTCTATGAGGTCTGCCTCTATGAGGTCTGCCTCCCAGGCGACGTCTGCCTCTATGAGGTCTGCCTCTATGAGGTCTGCCTCTATGAGGTCTGCCTCCCAGGCGACGTCTGCCTCTATGAGGTCTGCCTCTATGAGGTCTGCCTCTATGAGGCCTGCCTCCCAGGCGACGTCTGCCTCTATGATGTCTGCCTCTATGAGGTCTGCCTCCCAGGCGACGTCTGCCTCTATGAGGTCTGCCTCTATGAGGTCTGCCTCTATGAGGTCTGCCTCCCAGGCGACGTCTGCCTCTATGAGGTCTGCCTCCCAGGCGACGTCTGCCTCTATGAGGTCTGCCTCCCAGGCGACGTCTGCCTCTATGAGGTCTGCCTCCCAGGCGACGTCTGCCTCTATGAGGTCTGCCTCCCAGGCGACGTCTGCCTCGATGAGGTCTGCCTCCCAGGCGACGTCTGCCTCTTTGAGTTCTGCCTCTATGAGGTCTGCCTCGATGAGGTCTGCCTCCCAGGCGACGTCTGCCTCGATGAGGTCTGCCTCTATGAGGTCTGCCTCCCAGGCGACGTCTGCCTCTATGAGGTCTGCCTCCCAGGCGACGTCTGCCTCTATGAGGTCTGCCTCCCAGGCGACGTCTGCCTATATGAGGTCTGCCTCTATGAGGTCTGCCTCTATGAGGTCTGCCTCCCAGGCGACGTCTGCCTCTATGAGGTCTGCCTCTATGAGGTCTGCCTCCCAGGCGACGTCTGCCTCTATGAGGTCTGCCTCCCAGGCGACGTCTGCCTCTATGAGGTCTGCCTCCCAGGCGACGTCTGCCTCTATGAGGTCTGCCTCTATGAGGTCTGCCTCTATGAGGTCTGCCTCCCAGGCGACGTCTGCCTCTATGAGGTCTGCCTCCCAGGCGACGTCTGCCTCTATGAGGTCTGCCTCCCAGGCGACCTCTGCCTCTATGAGGTCTGCCTCCCAGGCGACGTCTGCCTCTATGAGGTCTGCCTCCCAGGCGACGTCTGCCTCTATGAGGTCTGCCTCCCAGGCGACGTCTGCCTCGATGAGGTCTGCCTCTATGAGGTCTGCCTCCCAGGCGACGTCTGCCTCTATGAGGTCTGCCTCCCAGGCGACGTCTGCCTCTATGAGGTCTGCCTCCCAGGCGACGTCTGCCTCTATGAGGTCTACCTCCCAGGCGACGTCTGCCTCTATGAGGTCTGCCTCCCAGGCGACGTCTGCCTCTATGAGGTCTGCCTCCCAGGCGACGTCTGCCTCGATGAGGTCTGCCTCTGTGAGGTCTGCCTCTATGAGGTCTGCCTCTATGAGGTCTGCCTCCCGGGCGACGTCTGCCTCTATGAGGTCTGCCTCCCGGGCGACGTCTGCCTCCATGAGGTCTGCCTCCCGGGCGACGTCTGCCTCCATGAGGTCTGCCTCCCGGGCGACGTCTGCCTCCATGAGGTCTGCCTCCCGGGCGACGTCTGCCTCCATGAGGTCTGCCTCCCGGGCGACGTCTGCCTCCATGAGGTCTGCCTCCCGGGCGACGTCTGCCTCCATGAGGTCTGCCTCCCGGGCGACGTATGCCTCCATGAGGTCTGCCTCCCGGGCGACGTCTGCCTCCATGAGGTCTGCCTCCCGGGCGACGTCTGCCTCCATGAGGTCTGCCTCCCGGGCGACGTCTGCCTCCATGAGGTCTGCCTCCCGGGCGACGTCTGCCTACATGAGGTCTGCCTCCCGGGCGACGTCTGCCTCCATGAGGTCTGCCTCCCGGGCGACGTCTGCCTCCATGAGGTCTGCCTCCCGGGCGACGTCTGCCTCTATGAGGTCTGCCTCTATGAGGTCTACCTCCCAGGCGACGTCTGCCTCTATGAGGTCTGCCTCCCAGGCGACGTCTGCCTCTATGAGGTCTGCCTCCCAGGCGACGTCTGCCTCTATGAGGTCTGCCTCCCAGGCGACGTCTGCCTCTATGAGGTCTGTCTCCCAGGCGACGTCTGCCTCTATGAGGTCTGCCTCCCAGGCGACGTCTGCCTCTATGAGGTCTGCCTCTATGAGGTCTGCCTCTATGAGGTCTGCCTCCCAGGCGACGTCTGCCTCTATGAGGTCTGCCTCCCAGGCGACGTCTGCCTCTATGAGGTCTGCCTCCCAGGCGACGTCTGCCTCTATGAGGTCTGCCTCTATGAGGTCTGCCTCTATGAGGTCTTCCTCCCAGGCGACGTCTGCCTCTATGAGGTCTGCCTCCCAGGCGACGTCTGCCTCTATGAGGTCTGCCTCCCAGGCGACGTCTGCCTCTATGAGGTCTGCCTCTATGACGTCTGCCTCCCAGGCGACGTCTGCCTCTATGAGGTCTGCCTCTATGAGGTCTGCCTCCCAGGCGACGTCTGCCTCCATGAGGTCTGCCTCCCGGGCGACGTCTGCCTCCATGAGGTCTGCCTCCCGGGCGACGTCTGCCTCCATGAGGTCTGCCTCCCGGGCGACAGCTGCCTCCATGAGGTCTGCCTCCCGGGCGACAGCTGCCTCCATGAGGTCTGCCTCCCGGGCGACGTCTGCCTCCATGAGGTCTGCCTCCCGGGCGACGTCTGCCTCTATGAGGTCTGCCTCCCAGGCGACGTCTGCCTCTATGAGGTCTGCCTCTATGAGGTCTGCCTCCCAGGCGACGTCTGCCTCTATGAGGTCTGCCTCCCAGGCGACGTCTGCCTCTATGAGGTCTGCCTCCCAGGCGACGTCTGCCTCTATGAGGTCTACCTCCCAGGCGACGTCTGCCTCTATGAGGTCTGCCTCCCAGGCGACGTCTGCCTCTATGAGGTCTGCCTCCCAGGCGACGTCTGCCTCTATGAGGTCTGCCTCCCAGGCGACGTCTGCCTCTATGAGGTCTGCCTCTATGAGGTCTGCCTCCCAGGCGACGTCTGCCTCTATGAGGTCTGCCTCCCAGGCGACGTCTGCCTCTATGAGGTCTGCCTCCCAGGCGACGTCTGCCTCTATGAGGTCTGCCTTCCAGGCGACGTCTGCCTCTATGAGGTCTGCCTCTATGAGGTCTGCCTCCCAGGCGACGTCTGCCTCTATGAGGTCTGCCTCTATGAGGTCTGCCTCTATGAGGTCTGCCTCCCAGGCGACGTCTGCCTCTATGAGGTCTGCCTCTATGAGGTCTGCCTCTATGAGGTCTGCCTCCCAGGCGACGTCTGCCTCTATGAGGTCTGCCTCTATGAGGTCTGCCTCTATGAGGTCTGCCTCCCAGGCGACGTCTGCCTCTATGAGGTCTGCCTCTATGAGGTCTGCCTCTATGAGGTCTGCCTCCCAGGCGACGTCTGCCTCTATGAGGTCTGCCTCTATGAGGTCTGCCTCTATGAGGTCTGCCTCCCAGGCGACGTCTGCCTCTATGAGGTCTGCCTCTATGAGGTCTGCCTCCCAGGCGACGTCTGCCTCTATGAGGTCTGCCTCTATGAGGTCTGCCTCTAAGAGGTGTGCCTCCCAGGCGACGTCTGCCTCTATGAGGTCTGCCTCTATGAGGTCTGCCTCTATGAGGTCTGCCTCCCAGGCGACGTCTGCCTCTATGAGGTCTGCCTCTATGAGGTCTGCCTCTATGAGGCCTGCCTCCCAGGCGACGTCTGCCTCTATGATGTCTGCCTCTATGAGGTCTGCCTCCCAGGCGACGTCTGCCTCTATGAGGTCTGCCTCTATGAGGTCTGCCTCTATGAGGTCTGCTTCCCAGGCGACGTCTGCCTCTATGAGGTCTGCCTCCCAGGCGACGTCTGCCTCTATGAGGTCTGCCTCCCAGGCGACGTCTGCCTCTATGAGGTCTGCCTCCCAGGCGACGTCTGCCTCTATGAGGTCTGCCTCCCAGGCGACGTCTGCCTCTATGAGGTCTGCCTCCCAGGCGACGTCTGCCTCTATGAGGTCTGCCTCTATGAGGTCTGCCTCCCAGGCGACGTCTGCCTCTATGAGGTCTGCCTCCCAGGCGAGGTCTGCCTCTATGAGGTCTGCCTGCCAGGCGAGGTCTGCCTCTATGAGGTCTGCCTCCCAGGCGACGTCTGCCTCTATGAGGTCTGCCTCCCAGGCGACGTCTGCCTCTATGAGGTCTGCCTCCCAGGCGACGTCTGCCTCTATGAGGTCTGCCTCCCAGGCGACGTCTGCCTCTATGAGGTCTGCCTCTATGAGGTCTGCCTCCCAGGCGACGTCTGCCTCTATGAGGTCTGCCTCTATGAGGTCTGCCTTCCAGGCGACGTCTGCCTCTATGAGGTCTGCCTCTATGAGGTCTGCCTACCAGGCGACGTCTGCCTCTATGAGGTCTGCCTCTATGAGGTCTGCCTCTATGAGGTCTGCCTCCCAGGCGACGTCTGCCTCTATGAGGTCTGCCTCTATGAGGTCTGCCTCCCAGGCGACGTCTGCCTCTATGAGATCTGCCTCTATGAGGTCTGCCTCTATGAGGTCTGCCTCCCAGGCGACGTCTGCCTCTATGAGGTCTGCCTCTATGAGGTCTGCCTCCCAGGCGACGTCTGCCTCTATGAGGTCTGCCTCTATGAGGTCTGCCTCCCAGGCGACGTCTGCCTCTATGAGGTCTGCCTCTAAGAGGTCTGCCTCCCAGGCGACGTCTGCCTCTATGAGGTCTGCCTCTATGAGGTCTGCCTCTATGAGGTCTGCCTCCCAGGCGACGTCTGCCTCTATGAGGTCTGCCTTTATGAGGTCTGCCTGTATGAGGTCTGCCTCCCAGGCGACGTCTGCCTCTATGAGGTCTGCCTCTATGAGGTCTTCCTCTATGAGGTCTGCCTCCCAGGCGACGTCTGCCTCTATGAGGTCTGCCTCTATGAGGTCTGCCTCCCAGGCGACGTCTGCCTCTATGAGGTCTGCCTCTATGAGGTCTGCCTCTATGAGGTCTGCCTCCCAGGCGACGTCTGCCTCTATGAGGTCTGCCTCTATGAGGTCTGCCTCTATGAGGTCTGCCTCCCAGGCGACGTCTGCCTCTATGAGGTCTGCCTCTATGACGTCTGCCTCCCAGGCGACGTCTGCCTCTATGAGGTCTGCCTCTATGAGGTCTGCCTCTATGAGGTCTGCCTCCCAGGCGACGTCTGCCTCTATGAGGTCTGCCTCCCAGGCGACGTCTGCCTCTATGAGGTCTGCCTCCCAGGCGACGTCTGCCTCTATGAGGTCTGCCTCCCAGGCGACGTCTGCCTCGATGAGGTCTGCCTCCCAGGCGACGTCTGCCTCTATGAGGTCTGCCTCCCAGGCGACGTCTGCCTCTATGAGGTCGGCCTCACAGGCGACGTCTGCCTCTATGAGGTCTGCCTCCCAGGCGACGTCTGCCTCTATGAGGTCTGCCTCTATGAGGTCTGCCTCTATGAGGTCTGCCTCCCGGGCGACGTCTGCCTCTATGAGGTCTGCCTCTATGAGGTCTGCCTCCCAGGCGACGTCTGCCTCTATGAGGTCTGCCTCTATGATGTCTGCCTCTATGAGGTCTGCCTCCCAGGCGACGTCTGCCTCTATGAGGTTTGCCTCTATGAGGTCTGCCTCTATGAGGTCTGCCTCCCAGGCGACGTCTGCCTCTATGAGGTCTGCCTCTATGAGGTCTGCCTCCCAGGCGACGTCTGCCTCTATGAGGTCTGCCTCTATGAGGTCTGCCTCTATGAGGTCTGCCTCCCAGGCGACGTCTGCCTCTATGAGGTCTGCCTCCCAGGCGACGTCTGCCTCTATGAGGTCTGCCTCCCAGGCGACGTCTGCCTCTATGAGGTCTGCCTCCCAGGCGACGTCTGCCTCTATGAGGTCTGCCTCCCAGGCGACGTTTGCCTCTATGAGGTCTGCCTCCCAGGCGACGTCTGCCTCTATGAGGTCTGCCTCCCAGGCGACGTCTGCCTCTATGAGGTCTGCCTCCCAGGCGACGTCTGCCTCTATGAGGTCTGCCTCCCAGGCGACGTCTGCCTCTATGAGGTCTGCCTCCCAGGCGACGTCTGCCTCTATGAGGTCTGCCTCCCAGGCGACGTCTGCCTCTATGAGGTCTGCCTCCCAGGCGACGTCTGCCTCTATGAGGTCTGCCTCCCAGGCGACGTCTGCCTCCCAGGCGACGTCTGCCTCTATGAGGTCTGCCTCCCAGGCGACGTCTGCCTCTATGAGGTCTGCCTCCCAGGCGACGTCTGCCTCTATGAGGTCTGCCTCCCAGGCGACGTCTGCCTCTATGAGGTCTGCCTCCCAGGCGACGTCTGCCTCTATGAGGTCTGCCTCTATGAGGTCTGCCTCCCAGGCAACGTCTGCCTCTATGAGGTCTGCCTCTATGAGGTCTGCCTCTATGAGGTCTGCCTCCCAGGCGACGTCTGCCTCTATGAGGTCTGCCTCTATGAGGTCTGCCTCTATGAGGTCTGCCTCCCAGGCGACGTCTGCCTCTATGAGGTTTGCCTCCAAGGCGACGTCTGCCTCTATGAGGTCTGCCTCTATGAGGTCTGCCTCCCAGGCGACGTCTGCCTCTATGAGGTCTGCCTCTATGAGGTCTGCCTCCCAGGCGACGTCTGCCTCTATGAGGTCTGCCTCTATGAGGTCTGCCTCCCAGGCGACGTCTGCGTCTATGAGGTCTGCCTCTATGAGGTCTGCCTCCCAGGCGACGTCTGCCTCTATGAGGTCTGCCTCTATGAGGTCTGCCTCCCAGGCGACGTCTGCCTCTATGAGGTCTGCCTCCCAGGCGACGTCTGCCTCTATGAGGTCTGCCTCCCAGGCGACGTCTGCCTCTATGAGGTCTGCCTCTATGAGGTCTGCCTCCCAGGCGACGTCTGCCTCTATGAGGTCTGCCTCTATGAGGTCTGCCTCTATGAGGTCTGCCTCCCAGGCGACGTCTGCCTCTATGAGGTCTGCCTCCCAGGCGACGTCTGCCTCTATGAGGTCTGCCTCCCAGGCGACGTCTGCCTCGATGAGGTCTGCCTCCCAGGCGACGTCTGCCTCTATGAGGTCTGCCTCCCAGGCGACGTCTGCCTCTATGAGGTCTGCCTCCCAGGCGACGTCTGCCTCTATGAGGTCTGCCTCCCAGGCGACGTCTGCCTCTATGAGGTCTGCCTCACAGGCGACGTCTGCCTCTATGAGGTCTGCCTCCCAGGCGACGTCTGCCTCGATTAGGTCTGCCTCTATGAGGTCTGCCTCTATGAGGTCTGCCTCCCGGGCGACGTCTGCCTCTATGAGGTCTGCCTCTATGAGGTCTGCCTCCCAGGCGACGTCTGCCTCTATGAGGTCTGCCTCTATGAGGTCTGCCTCCCAGGCGACGTCTGCCTCTATGAGGTCTGCCTCTATGAGGTCTGCCTCTATGAGGTCTGCCTCCCAGGCGACGTCTGCCTCTATGAGGTCTGCCTCCCAGGCGACGTCTGCCTCTATGAGGTCTGCCTCCCAGGCGACGTCTGCCTCTATGAGGTCTGCCTCTATGAGGTCTGCCTCTATGAGGTCTGCCTCCCAGGCGACGTCTGCCTCTATGAGGTCTGCCTCCCAGGCGACGTCTGCCTCGATTAGGTCTGCCTCTATGAGGTCTGCCTCTATGAGGTCTGCCTCCCGGGCGACGTCTGCCTCTATGAGGTCTGCCTCTATGAGGTCTGCCTCCCAGGCGACGTCTGCCTCTATGAGGTCTGCCTCTATGATGTCTGCCTCTATGAGGTCTGCCTCCCAGGCGACGTCTGCCTCTATGATGTCTGCCTTTATGAGGTCTGCCTCCCAGGCGACGTCTGCCTCTATGAGGTCTGCCTCTATGAGGTCTGCCTCTATGAGGTCTGCCTCCCAGGCGACGTCTGCCTCTATGAGGTCTGCCTCTATGAGGTCTGCCTCTATGAGGTCTGCCTCCCAGGCGACGTCTGCCTCTATGAGGTCTGCCTCTATGAGGTCTGCCTCTATGAGGTCTGCCTCCCAGGCGACGTCTGCCTCTATGAGGTCTGCCTCCCAGGCGACGTCTGCCTCTATGAGGTCTGCCTCTATGAGGTCTGCCTCCCAGGCGACGTCTGCCTCTATGAGGTCTGCCTCTATCAGGTCTGCCTCTATGAGGTCTGCCTCCCAGGCGACGTCTGCCTCTATGAGGTCTGCCTCTATGAGGTCTGCCTCTATGAGGTCTGCCTCCCAGGCGACGTCTGCCTCTATGAGGTCTGCCTCTATGAGGTCTGCCTCTATGAGGTCTGCCTCCCAGGCGACGTCTGCCTCTATGAGGTCTGCCTCTATGAGGTCTGCCTCTATAAGGTCTGCCTCCCAGGCGACGTCTGCCTCTATGAGGTCTGCCTCTATGAGGTCTGCCTCTATGAGGTCTGCCTCCCAGGCGACGTCTGCCTCTATGAGGTCTGCCTCTATGAGGTCTGCCTCTATGAGGCCTGCCTCCCAGGCGACGTCTGCCTCTATGATGTCTGCCTCTATGAGGTCTGCCTCCCAGGCGACGTCTGCCTCTATGAGGTCTGCCTCTATGAGGTCTGCCTCTATGAGGTCTGCCTCCCAGGCGACGTCTGCCTCTATGAGGTCTGCCTCTATGAGGTCTGCCTCCCAGGCGGCGTCTGCCTCTATAAGGTCTGCCTCTATGAGGTCTGCCTCTATGAGGTCTGCCTCTCGGGCGACGTCTGCCTCTATGAGGTCTGCCTCCCGGGCGACGTCTGCCTCTATGAGGTCTGCCTCCCGGGCGACGTCTGCCTCTATGAGGTCTGCCTCCCGGGCGACGTCTGCCTCTATGAGGTCTGCCTCCCAGGCGACGTCTGCCTCTATGAGGTCTGCCTCCCAGGCGACGTCTGCCTCTATGAGGTCTGCCTCCCAGGCGACGTCTGCCTCTATGAGGTCTGCCTCCCAGGCGACGTCTGCCTCTATGAGGTCTGCCTCCCAGGCGACGTCTGCCTCTATGAGGTCTACCTCCCAGGCGACGTCTGCCTCTATGAGGTCTGCCTCCCAGGCGACGTCTGCCTCTATGAGGTCTGCCTCCCAGGCGACGTCTGCCTCTATGAGGTCTGCCTCCCAGGCGACGTCTGCCTCTATGAGGTCTGCCTCTATGAGGTCTGCCTCTATGAGGTCTGCCTCCCAGGCGACGTCTGCCTCTATGAGGTCTGCCTCTATGAGGTCTGCCTCCCAGGCGACGTCTGCCTCTATGAGGTCTGCCTCTATGAGGTCTGCCTCCCAGGCGACGTCTGCCTCTATGAGGTCTGCCTCCCAGGCGACGTCTGCCTCTATGAGGTCTGCCTCCCAGGCGACGTCTGCCTCTATGAGGTCTGCCTCCCAGGCGACGTCTGCCTCTATGAGGTCTGCCTCCCAGGCGACGTCTGCCTCTATGAGGTCTGCCTCCCAGGCGACGTCTGACTCTATGACGTCTGCCTCTATGAGGTCTGCCTCTATGAGGTCTGCCTCCCAGGCGACGTCTGCCTCTATGAGGTCTGCCTCCCAGGCGACGTCTGCCTCTATTAGGTCTGCCTCTATGAGGTCTGCCTCCCAGGCGACGTCTGCCTCTATGAGGTCTGCCTCCCAGGCGACGTCTGCCTCTATGAGGTCTGCCTCCCAGGCGACGTCTGCCTCTATGAGGTCTGCCTCTATGAGGTCTGCCTCTATGAGGTCTGCCTCCCAGGCGACGTCTGCCTCTATGAGGTCTGCCTCCCAGGCGACGTCTGCCTCTATGAGGTCTGCCTCTATGAGGTCTGCCTCTATGAGGTCTGCCTCCCAGGCGACGTCTGCCTCTATGAGGTCTGCCTCCCAGGCGACGTCTGCCTCTATGAGGTCTGCCTCCCAGGCGACGTCTGCCTCTATGAGGTCTGCCTCTATGAGGTCTGCCTCCCAGGCGACGTCTGCCTCTATGAGGTCTGCCTCTATGAGGTCTGCCTCCCAGGCGACGTCTGCCTCTATGAGGTCTGCCTCCCAGGCGACGTCTGCCTCTATGAGGTCTGCCTCTATGAGGTCTGCCTCTATGAGGTCTGCCTCCCAGGCGACGTCTGCCTCTATGAGGTCTGCCTCCCAGGCGACGTCTGCCTCTATGAGGTCTGCCTCTATGAGGTCTGCCTCTATGAGGTCTGCCTCCCAGGCGACGTCTGCCTCCATGAGGTCTGCCTCCCGGGCGACGTCTGCCTCCATGAGGACTGCCTCCCGGGCGACGTCTGCCTCCATGAGGTCTGCCTCCCAGGCGACGTCTGCCTCTATGAGGTCTGCCTCCCAGGCGACGTCTGCCTCTATGAGGTCTGCCTCTATCAGGTCTGCCTCTATGAGGTCTGCCTCCCAGGCGACGTCTGCCTCTATGAGGTCTGCCTCCCAGGCGACGTCTGCCTCTATGAGGTCTGCCTCCCAGGCGACGTCTGCCTCTATGAGGTCTGCCTCCCAGGCGACGTCTGACTCTATGACGTCTGCCTCTATGAGGTCTGCCTCTATGAGGTCTGCCTCCCAGGCGACGTCTGCCTCTATGAGGTCTGCCTCCCAGGCGACGTCTGCCTCTATTAGGTCTGCCTCTATGAGGTCTGCCTCCCAGGCGACGTCTGCCTCTATGAGGTCTGCCTCCCAGGCGACGTCTGCCTCTATGAGGTCTGCCTCCCAGGCGACGTCTGCCTCTATGAGGTCTGCCTCTATGAGGTCTGCCTCTATGAGGTCTGCCTCCCAGGCGACGTCTGCCTCTATGAGGTCTGCCTCCCAGGCGACGTCTGCCTCTATGAGGTCTGCCTCTATGAGGTCTGCCTCTATGAGGTCTGCCTCCCAGGCGACGTCTGCCTCTATGAGGTCTGCCTCCCAGGCGACGTCTGCCTCTATGAGGTCTGCCTCCCAGGCGACGTCTGCCTCTATGAGGTCTGCCTCTATGAGGTCTGCCTCCCAGGCGACGTCTGCCTCTATGAGGTCTGCCTCTATGAGGTCTGCCTCCCAGGCGACGTCTGCCTCTATGAGGTCTGCCTCCCAGGCGACGTCTGCCTCTATGAGGTCTGCCTCTATGAGGTCTGCCTCCCAGGCGACGTCTGCCTCTATGAGGTCTGCCTCCCAGGCGACGTCTGCCTCTATGAGGTCTGCCTCCCAGGCGACGTCTGCCTCTATGAGGTCTGCCTCCCAGGCGACGTCTGCCTCTATGAGGTCTGCCTCTATGAGGTCTGCCTCTATGAGGTCTGCCTCCCAGGCGACGTCTGCCTCTATGAGGTCTGCCTCTATGAGGTCTGCCTCCTAGGCGACGTCTGCCTCTATGAGGTCTGCCTCCCAGGCGACGTCTGCCTCTATGAGGTCTGCCTCCCAGGCGACGTCTGCCTCTATGAGGTCTGCCTCCCAGGCGACGTCTGCCTCTATGAGGTCTGCCTCTATGAGGTCTGCCTCCCAGGCGACGTCTGCCTCTATGAGGTCTGCCTCCCAGGCGACGTCTGCCTCTATGAGGTCTGCCTCTATGAGGTCTGCCTCTATGAGGTCTGCCTCCCAGGCGACGTCTGCCTCTATGAGGTCTGCCTCCCAGGCGACGTCTGCCTCTATGAGGTCTGCCTCTATGAGGTCTGCCTCTATGAGGTCTGCCTCCCAGGCGACGTCTGCCTCGATGAGGTCTGCCTCTATGAGGTCTGCCTCTATGAGGTCTGCCTCTATGAGGTCTGCCTCCCAGGCGACGTCTGCCTCCATGAGGTCTGCCTCCCGGGCGACGTCTGCCTCCATGAGGACTGCCTCCCGGGCGACGTCTGCCTCCATGAGGTCTGCCTCCCGGGCGACGTCTGCCTCCATGAGGTCTGCCTCCCGGGCGACGTCTGCCTCCATGAGGTCTGCCTCCCGGGCGACGTCTGCCTCTATGAGGTCTGCCTCCCGGGCGACGTCTGCCTCTATGAGGTCTGCCTCCCGGGCGACGTCTGCCTCTATGAGGTCTGCCTCCCGGGCGACGTCTGCCTCTATGAGGTCTGCCTCTATGAGGTCTGCCTCTATGAGGTCTGCCTCCCAGGCGACGTCTGCCTCTATGAGGTCTGCCTCTATGAGGTCTGCCTCTATGAGGTCTGCCTCCCAGGCGACGTCTGCCTCTATGAGGTCTGCCTCCCAGGCGACGTCTGCCTCTATGAGGTCTGCCTCCCAGGCGACGTCTGCCTCTATGAGGTCTGCCTCCCAGGCGACGTCTGCCTCTATGAGGTCTGCCTCCCAGGCGAGGTCTGCCTCTATGAGTTCTGCCTCCCAGGCGACGTCTCCCTCTATGAGGTCTGCCTCCCAGGCGAGGTCTGCCTCTATGAGGTCTGCCTCCCAGGCGACGTCTGCCTCTATGAGGTCTGCCTCCCAGGCGACGTCTGCCTCTATGAGGTCTGCCTCCCAGGCGACGTCTGCCTCTATGAGGTCTGCCTCCCAGGCGACGTCTGCCTCTATGAGGTCTGCCTCCCAGGCGACGTCTGCCTCTATGAGGTCTGCCTCATTGACGTCTGCCTCTATGACGTCTGCCTCTATGAGGTCTGCCTCTATGAGGTCTGCCTCCCAGGCGACGTCTCCCTCTATGAGGTCTGCCTCCCAGGCGACGTCTGCCTCTATGAGGTCTGCCTCTATGAGGTCTGCCTCCCAGGCGACGTCTCCCTCTATGAGGTCTGCCTCCCAGGCGACGTCTGCCTCTATGAGGTCTGCCTCCCAGGCGACGTCTGCCTCTATGAGGTCTGCCTCCCAGGCGACGTCTGCCTCTATGAGGTCTGCCTCCCAGGCGACGTCTGCCTCTATGAGGTCTTCCTCCCAGGCGACGTCTGCCTCTATGAGGTCTGCCTTCCAGGCGACGTCTGCCTCTATGAGGTCTGCCTCCCAGGCGACGTCTGCCTCTATGAGGTCTGCCTCCCAGGCGACGTCTGCCTCTATGAGGTCTGCCTCCCAGGCGACGTCTGCCTCTATGAGGTCTGCCTCCCAGGCGACGTCTGCCTCTATGAGGTCTGCCTCTATGAGGTCTGCCTCCCAGGCGACGTCTGCCTCTATGAGGTCTGCCTCTATGAGGTCTGCCTCTATGAGGTCTGCCTCCCAGGCGACGTCTGCCTCTATGAGGTCTGCCTCTATGAGGTCTGCCTCTATGATGTCTGCCTCCCAGGCGACGTCTGCCTCTATGAGGTCTGCCTCTATGAGGTCTGCCTCTATGAGTTCTGCCTCCCAGGCGACGTCTGCCTCTATGAGGTCTGCCTCTATGAGGTCTGCCTCTATGAGGTCTGCCTCTATGAGGTCTGCCTCCCAGGCGACGTCTGCCTCTATGAGGTCTGCCTCCCAGGCGACGTCTGCCTCTATGAGGTCTGCCTCTATGAGGTCTGCCTCCCAGGCGACGTCTGCCTCTATGAGGTCTGCCTCTATGAGGTCTGCCTCTATGAGGTATGCCTCCCAGGCGACGTCTGCCTCTATGAGGTCTGCCTCTATGAGGTCTGCCTCCCAGGCGACGTCTGCCTCTATGAGGTCTGCCTCTATGAGGTCTGCCTCCCAGGCGACGTCTGCCTCTATGAGGTCTGCCTCTATGAGGTCTGCCTCTATGAGGTCTGCCTCCCAGGCGACGTCTGCCTCTATGAGGTCTGCCTCTATGAGGTCTGCCTCCCAGGCGACGTCTGCCTCTATGAGGTCTGCCTCCCAGGCGACATCTGCCTCTATGAGGTCTGCCTCTATGAGGTCTGCCTCTATGAGGTCTGCTTCCCAGGCGACGTCTGCCTCTATGAGGTCTGCCTCTATGAGGTCTGCCTCCCAGGCGACGTCTGCCTCTATGAGGTCTGCCTCCCAGGCGACGTCTGCCTCTATGAGGTCTGCCTCTATGAGGTCTGCCTCTATGAGGTCTGCCTCCCAGGCGACGTCTGCCTCCCAGGCGACGTCTGCCTCTATGAGGTCTGCCTCTATGAGGTCTGCCTCGCAGGAGACGTCTGCCTCTATGAGGTCTGTCTCTATGAGGTCTGCCTCCCAGGCGACGTCTGCCTCTATGAGGTCTGCCTCTATGAGGTCTGCCTCCTAGGCGACGTCTGCCTCTATGAGGTCTGCCTCCCAGGCGACGTCTGCCTCTATGAGGTCTGCCTCCCAGGCGACGTCTGCCTCTATGAGGTCTGCCTCCCAGGCGACGTCTGCCTCTATGAGGTCTGCCTCCCAGGCGACGTCTGCCTCTATGAGGTCTGCCTCTATGAGGTCTGCCTCTATGAGGTCTGCTTCCCAGGCGACGTCTGCCTCTATGAGGTCTGCCTCTATGAGGTCTGCCTCTATGAGGTCTGCCTCCCAGGCGACGTCTGCCTCTATGACGTCTGCCTCTATGAGGTCTGCCTCTATGAGGTCTGCCTCCCAGGCGACGTCTGCCTCTATGAGGTCTGCCTCCCAGGCGACGTCTGCCTCTATGAGGTCTGCCTCTATGAGGTCTGCCTCCCAGGCGACGTCTGCCTCTATGAGGTCTGCCTCCCAGGCGACGTCTGCCTCTATGAGGTCTGCCTCTATGAGGTCTGCCTCTATGAGGTCTGCCTCCCAGGCGACGTCTGCCTCTATGAGGTCTGCCTCTATGAGGTCTGCCTCCCAGGAGACGTCTGCCTCTATGAGGTCTGTCTCTATGAGATCTGCCTCCCAGGCGACGTCTGCCTCTATGAGGTCTGCCTCTATGAGGTCTGCCTCCTAGGCGACGTCTGCCTCTATGAGGTCTGCCTCCCAGGCGACGTCTGCCTCTATGAGGTCTGCCTCCCAGGCGACGTCTGCCTCTATGAGGTCTGCCTCCCAGGCGACGTCTGCCTCTATGAGGTCTGCCTCCCAGGCGACGTCTGCCTCTATGAGGTCTGCCTCCCAGGCGACGTCTGCCTCTATGAGGTCTGCCTCTATGAGGTCTGCCTCCCAGGCGACGTCTGACTCTATGAGGTCTGCCTCTATGAGGTCTGCCTCCCAGGCGACGTCTGCCTCTATGAGGTCTGCCTCTATGAGGTCTGCCTCTATGAGGTCTACCTCCCAGGCGACGTCTGCCTCTATGAGGTCTGCCTCTATGAGGTCTGCCTCCCAGGCGACGTCTGCCTCTATGAGGTCTGCCTCTATGAGGTCTGCCTCCCAGGCGACGTCTGCCTCTATGAGGTCTGCCTCTATGAGGTCTGCCTCCCAGGCGACGTCTGCCTCTATGAGGTCTGCCTCTATGAGGTCTGCCTCTATGAGGTCTGTCTCCCAGGCGACGTCTGCCTCTATGAGGTCTGCCTCCCAGGCGACGTCTGCCTCTATGAGGTCTGCCTCTATGAGGTCTGCCTCTATGAGGTCTGCCTCCCAGGCAACGTCTGCCTCTATGAGGTCTGCCTCCCAGGCGACGTCTGCCTCTATGAGGTCTGCCTCCCATGCGACGTCTGCCTCTATGAGGTCTGCCTCCCATGCGACGTCTGCCTCTATGAGGTCTGCCTCCCAGGCGACGTCTGCCTCTATGAGGTCTGCCTCTATGAGGTCTGCCTCTATGAGGTCTGCCTCCCAGGCGACGTCTGCCTCTATGAGGTCTGCCTCTATGAGGTCTGCCTCCCAGGCGACGTCTGCCTCTATGAGGTCTGCCTCCCAGGCGACGTCTGCCTCTATGAGGTCTGCCTCCCAGGCGACGTCTGCCTCTATGAGGTCTGCCTCTATGAGGTCTGCATCCCAGGCGACGTCTGCCTCTATGAGGTCTGCCTCTATGAGGTCTGCCTCTATGAGGTCTGCCTCCCAGGCGACGTCTGCCTCTATGAGGTCTGCCTCTATGAGGTCCGCCTCTATGAGGTCTGCCTCCCAGGCGACGTCTGCCTCTATGAGGTCTGCCTCTATGAGGTCTGCCCCCCAGGTGACGTCTGCCTCTATGAGGTCTGCCTCTATGAGGTCTGCCTCACAGGCGACGTCTGCCTCTATGAGCTCTGCCTCTATGAGGTCTGCCTCCCAGGCGACGTCTGCCTCTATGAGGTCTGCCTCTATGAGGTCTGCCTCCCAGGCGACGTCTGCCTCTATGAGGTCTGCCTCCCAGGCGACGTCTGCCTCTATGAGGTCTGCCTCCCAGGCGACGTCTGCCTCTATGAGGTCTGCCTCTATGAGGTCTGCCTCTATGAGGTCTGCCTCCCAGGCGACGTCTGCCTCTATGAGGTCTGCCTCTATGAGGTCTGCCTCCCAGGCGACGTCTGCCTCTATGAGGTCTGCCTCTATGAGGTCTGCCTCCCAGGCGACGTCTGCCTCTATGAGGTCTGCCTCTATGAGGTCTGCCTCCCAGGCGACGTCTGCCTCTATGAGGTCTGCCTCCCAGGCGAGGTCTGCCTCTATGAGGTCTGCCTCCCAGGCGAGGTCTGCCTCTATGAGGTCTGCCTCTATGAGGTCTGCCTCCCAGGCGATGTCTGCCTCTATGAGGTCTGCCTCCCAGGCGACGTCTGCCTCTATGAGGTCTGCCTCCCAGGCGACGTCTGCCTCTATGAGGTCTGCCTCCCAGGCGACGTCTGCCTCTATGAGGTCTGCCTCCCAGGCGACGTCTGCCTCTATGAGGTCTGCCTCTATGAGGTCTGCCTCCCAGGCGACGTCTGCCTCTATGAGGTCTGCCTCTATGAGGTCTGCCTCTATGAGGTCTGCCTCCCAGGCGACGTCTGCCTCTATGAGGTCTGCCTCCCAGGCGACGTCTGCCTCTATGAGGTCTGCCTCTATGAGGTCTGCCTCTATGAGGTCTGCTTCCCAGGCGACGTCTGCCTCTATGAGGTCTGCCTCTATGAGGTCTGCCTCTATGAGGTCTGCCTCCCAGGCGACGTCTGCCTCTATGACGTCTGCCTCTATGAGGTCTGCCTCTATGAGGTCTGCCTCCCAGGCGACGTCTGCCTCTATGAGGTCTGCCTCCCAGGCGACGTCTGCCTCTATGAGGTCTGCCTCTATGAGGTCTGCCTCCCAGGCGACGTCTGCCTCTATGAGGTCTGCCTCCCAGGCGACGTCTGCCTCTATGAGGTCTGCCTCTATGAGGTCTGCCTCTATGAGGTCTGCCTCCCAGGCGACGTCTGCCTCCCAGGCGACGTCTGCCTCTATGAGGTCTGCCTCTATGAGGTCTGCCTCCCAGGAGACGTCTGCCTCTATGAGGTCTGTCTCTATGAGATCTGCCTCCCAGGCGACGTCTGCCTCTATGAGGTCTGCCTCTATGAGGTCTGCCTCCTAGGCGACGTCTGCCTCTATGAGGTCTGCCTCCCAGGCGACGTCTGCCTCTATGAGGTCTGCCTCCCAGGCGACGTCTGCCTCTATGAGGTCTGCCTCCCAGGCGACGTCTGCCTCTATGAGGTCTGCCTCCCAGGCGACGTCTGCCTCTATGAGGTCTGCCTCCCAGGCGACGTCTGCCTCTATGAGGTCTGCCTCTATGAGGTCTGCCTCCCAGGCGACGTCTGACTCTATGAGGTCTGCCTCTATGAGGTCTGCCTCCCAGGCGACGTCTGCCTCTATGAGGTCTGCCTCTATGAGGTCTGCCTCTATGAGGTCTACCTCCCAGGCGACGTCTGCCTCTATGAGGTCTGCCTCTATGAGGTCTGCCTCCCAGGCGACGTCTGCCTCTATGAGGTCTGCCTCTATGAGGTCTGCCTCCCAGGCGACGTCTGCCTCTATGAGGTCTGCCTCTATGAGGTCTGCCTCCCAGGCGACGTCTGCCTCTATGAGGTCTGCCTCTATGAGGTCTGCCTCTATGAGGTCTGTCTCCCAGGCGACGTCTGCCTCTATGAGGTCTGCCTCCCAGGCGACGTCTGCCTCTATGAGGTCTGCCTCTATGAGGTCTGCCTCTATGAGGTCTGCCTCCCAGGCAACGTCTGCCTCTATGAGGTCTGCCTCCCAGGCGACGTCTGCCTGTATGAGGTCTGCCTCCCATGCGACGTCTGCCTCTATGAGGTCTGCCTCCCATGCGACGTCTGCCTCTATGAGGTCTGCCTCCCAGGCGACGTCTGCCTCTATGAGGTCTGCCTCTATGAGGTCTGCCTCTATGAGGTCTGCCTCCCAGGCGACGTCTGCCTCTATGAGGTCTGCCTCTATGAGGTCTGCCTCCCAGGCGACGTCTGCCTCTATGAGGTCTGCCTCCCAGGCGACGTCTGCCTCTATGAGGTCTGCCTCCCAGGCGACGTCTGCCTCTATGAGGTCTGCCTCTATGAGGTCTGCATCCCAGGCGACGTCTGCCTCTATGAGGTCTGCCTCTATGAGGTCTGCCTCTATGAGGTCTGCCTCCCAGGCGACGTCTGCCTCTATGAGGTCTGCCTCTATGAGGTCCGCCTCTATGAGGTCTGCCTCCCAGGCGACGTCTGCCTCTATGAGGTCTGCCTCTATGAGGTCTGCCCCCCAGGTGACGTCTGCCTCTATGAGGTCTGCCTCTATGAGGTCTGCCTCACAGGCGACGTCTGCCTCTATGAGCTCTGCCTCTATGAGGTCTGCCTCCCAGGCGACGTCTGCCTCTATGAGGTCTGCCTCTATGAGGTCTGCCTCCCAGGCGACGTCTGCCTCTATGAGGTCTGCCTCCCAGGCGACGTCTGCCTCTATGAGGTCTGCCTCCCAGGCGACGTCTGCCTCTATGAGGTCTGCCTCTATGAGGTCTGCCTCTATGAGGTCTGCCTCCCAGGCGACGTCTGCCTCTATGAGGTCTGCCTCTATGAGGTCTGCCTCCCAGGCGACGTCTGCCTCTATGAGGTCTGCCTCTATGAGGTCTGCCTCCCAGGCGACGTCTGCCTCTATGAGGTCTGCCTCTATGAGGTCTGCCTCCCAGGCGACGTCTGCCTCTATGAGGTCTGCCTCCCAGGCGAGGTCTGCCTCTATGAGGTCTGCCTCCCAGGCGAGGTCTGCCTCTATGAGGTCTGCCTCTATGAGGTCTGCCTCCCAGGCGATGTCTGCCTCTATGAGGTCTGCCTCTATGAGGTCTGCCTCCCAGGCGACGTCTGCCTCTATGAGGTCTGCCTCTATGTGGTCTGCCTCCCAGGCGACGTCTGCCTCTATGAGGTCTGCCTCTATGAGGTCTGCCTCTATGAGGTCTGCCTCCCAGGCGACGTCTGCCTCTATGAGGTCTGCCTCTATGAGGTCTGCCTCCCAGGCGACGTCTGCCTCTATGAGGTCTGCCTACCAAGCGACGTCTGCCTCTATGAGGTCTGCCTCCCAGGCGACGTCTGCCTCTATGAGGTCTGCCTCCCAGGCGACGTCTGCCTCTATGAGGTCTACCTCTATGAGGTCTGCCTCCCAGGCGACGTCTACCTCTATGAGGTCTGCCTCCCAGGCGACGTCTGCCTCTATGAGGTCTGCCTCTATGAGGTCTGCCTCCCAGGCGACGTCTGCCTCTATGAGGTCGGGCTCTTTGAGGTCTGCCTCTATGAGGTCTGCCTCTATGAGGTCTGCCTCCCAGGCGACGTCTGCCTCTATGAGGTCTGCCTGTATGAGGTCTGCCTCCCAGGCGACGTCTGCCTCTATGAGGTCTGCCTCTATGAGGTCTGCCTCCCAGGCGACGTCTGCCTCTATGAGGTCTGCCTCCCAGGCGACGTCTGCCTCTATGAGGTCTGCCTACCAGGCGACGTCTGCCTCTATGAGGTCTGCCTCCCAGGCGACGTCTGCCTCTATGAGGTCTGCCTCCCAGGCGACGTCTGCCTCTATGAGGTCTGCCTCTATGAGGTCTGCCTCCCAGGCGAGGTCTGCCTCTATGAGGTCTGCCTCTATGAGGTCTGCCTCCCAGGCGACGTCTGCCTCTATGAGGTCTGCCTCTATGAGGTCTACCTCCCAGGCGACGTCTGCCTCTATGAGGTCTGCCTCTATGAGGTCTGCCTCCCAGGCGACGTCTGCCTCTATGAGGTCTGCCTCTATGAGGTCTGCCTCCCAGGCGACGTCTGCCTCTATGAGGTCTGCCTCTATGAGGTCTGCCTCCCAGGCGACGTCTGCCTCTATGAGGTCTGCCTCCCAGGCGACGTCTGCCTCTATGAGGTCTGCCTCCCAGGCGACGTCTGCCTCTATGAGGTCTGCCTCCCAGGCGACGTGTGCCTCTATGAGGTCTGCCTCCCAGGCGACGTCTGCCTCTATGAAGTCTGCCTCCCAGGCGACGTCTGCCTCTATGAGGTCTGCCTCTATGAGGTCTGCCTCTATCAGGTCTGCCTCTATGAGGTCTGCCTCCCAGGCGACGTCTGCCTCTATGAGGTCTGCCTCTATGAGGTCTGCCTCCCAGGCGACGTCTGCCTCTATGAGGTCTGCCTCTATGAGGTCTGCCTCCCAGGCGACGTCTGCCTCTATGAGGTCTGCCTCTATGAGGTCTGCCTCTATGAGGTCTGCCTCCCAGGCGACGTCTGCCTCTATGAGGTCTGCCTCCCAGGCGAGGTCTGCCTCTATGAGGTCTGCCTCCCAGGCGACGTCTGCCTCTATGAGGACTGCCTCCCAGGCGACGTCTGCCTCTATGAGGTCTGCCTCCCAGGCGACGTCTGCCTTTATGAGGTCTGCCTCCCAGGCGACGTCTGCCTCTATGAGGTCTGCCTCTATGAGGTCTGCCTCTATGAGGTCTGCCTCCCAGGCGACGTCTGCCTCTATGAGGTCTGCCTCCCAGGCGACGTCTGCCTCTATGAGGTCTGGGGCCTCCCAGGCGACGTCTGCCTCTATGAGGTCTGCCTCTATGAGGTCTGCCTCCCAGGCGACGTCTGCCTCTATGAGGTCTGCCTCTATGAGGTCTGCCTCTATGAGATCTGCCTCCAGGCGACGTCTGCCTCTATGAGGTCTGCCTCTATGAGGTCTGCCTCTATGAGGTCTGCCTCCAGCGACGTCTGCCTCTATGAGGTCTGCCTCTATGAGGTCTGCCTCTATGAGGTCTGCCTCCCAGGTGACGTCTGCCTCTATGAGGTCTGCCTCTATGAGGTCTGCCTCCTAGTGACGGTCTGCTCTATGAGGTCTGCCTCTATGAGGTCTGCCTCTATGAGGTCTGCCTCCCAGGCGACGTCTGCCTCTATGAGTCTGCCTCTATGAGGTCTGCCTCCCAGGCGACGTCTGCCTCTATGAGGTCTGCCTCTATGAGGTCTGCCTCCCAGGCGACGTCTGCCTCTATGAGGTCTGCCTCTATGAGGTCTGCCTCCCAGGCGACGTCTGCCTCTATGAGGTCTGCCTCTATGAGGTCTGCCTCTATGAGGTCTGCCTCCCAGGCGACGTCTGCCTCTATGAGGTCTGCCTCTATGAGGTCTGCCTCCCAGGCGAGGTCTGCCTCTATGACGTCTGCCTCTATGAGGTCTGCCTCCAGGCGACGTCTGCCTCTATGAGGTCTGCCTCCCAGGCGACGTCTGCCTCTATGAGGTCTGCCTCTATGAGGTCTGCCTCTATGAGGTCTGCCTCCCAGGCGACGTCTGCCTCTATGAGGTCTGCCTCCCAGGCGACGTCTGCCTCTATGAGGTCTGCCTCCCAGGCGACGTCTGCCTCTATGAGGTCTGCCTCTATGAGGTCTGCCTCCCAGGCGACGTCTGCCTCTATGAGGTCTACCTCTATGAGGTCTGCCTCCCAGGCGACGTCTGCCTCTATGAGGTCTGCCTCCCCAGGCGACGTCTGACTCTATGAGGTCTGCCTCTATGAGGTCTGCCTCCCAGGCGACGTCTGCCTCTATGAGGTCTGCCTCTATGAGGTCTGCCTCCAGGCGACGTCTGCCTCTATGAGGTCTGCCTCTATGAGGTCTGCCTCCCAGGCGATGTCTGCCTCTATGAGGTCTGCCTCCCAGGCGACGTCTGCCTCTATGAGGTCTGCCTCCCAGGCGACGTCTGCCTCTATGAGGTCTGCCTCCCAGGCGACGTCTGCCTCTATGAGGTCTGCCTCTATGAGTTCTGCCTCCCAGGCGACGTCTGCCTCTATGAGGTCTGCCTCCCAGGCGACGTCTGCCTCTATGAGGACTGCCTCCCAGGCGACGTCTGCCTCTATGAGGTCTGCCTCCCAGGCGACGTCTGCCTCTATGAGGTCTGCCTCCCAGGCGACGTCTGCCTCTATGAGGTCTGCCTCTATGAGGTCTGCCTCTATGAGGTCTGCCTCCCAGGC